>CM034147.1:806801312-807063812 GCA_019776745.2 Taxus chinensis
TTGTCATCTAAACTCTTGTGTTGAGAGGGGTTAAAAGGGACTCACACTCAAGTTCTCATGTGTATGTAACTAAAACATAGGATCCACTCGAATCATTTACATTCATGTTAAAATAATTTCACTTGGTTTGATTTAAATAACATTTTGAAATCAGTTGTGTAACTCATTTGATAATAAGGAACATTTGCATGCTCATGAGAATAATATCTCTCATTCTAGGGAATACCTCAAGAACATGATTACCTAGTTTCAGATCAAAAATTAATTTCACAATATGACAAGTGAGAGAAAAATAGGGAGTAACTCTTCATTTAAATAATAAGGTTCACATTAAATTTTAGGTGTCATGAATTATGTTTCTCTCAACATGATGATTTAAACACATTACAAGAAAGATCTAATTTTTTATTTTCTCGTAGCATACCATCTCATGGTTACCCTTACATAAAATAATCATAAATTAAAATTTAGTTAAGTTCCATAATTAACTCTTAACATTGTACCATAGACTCCCAAACGATTATAAAACTTGGGTGTCAAGTTCATTCATAATCCCAACTATTAAAGGTGACTTTTAATAGTAGTTGGTGATATTTGACACCAAACACCCTTCAATATACATGTTTGTCAGGCCAAGAAGGTTTTAGATTATATTAAAGGTTTTTTTCCCATGGAGTAATACCATAAGAAAAAAATATTCTCCGTATAACGCACACGACTACCAATCCTAGGAAGGAACCCCATAGTCAAGACAAAGTTTAACCATATTATTTCAAACTCTTGGGTTCATGACAATATCACTAAGCATATAGGATAATGTGATGATATCTAAATTGGGATTTTATTTCCTTAAGCTAGAAGTTTTCATCAAGTTTAATGATTTAGGTTCACCTTATGGTTTTAGTTTTCCATGATAAGAAGGATCATGCAAAAAGGTAGTTATCCGAGAGGTTTATTCTAGGGTTGGCTATTTTATTTATATTTTATTTCTACGTTATCAAGGAAAAAAATCAACACACTAGAGATTTTGGTCATCAATTTCACCTTAAAAGAACACTATAAGATGTCAAACTCAATTACATTTAACATATATATTTATTTATGATTCCGCCTAGTTATAATAATATATGCAACTAAGTTTTAAAAACTACCTTGTACAATATGATGTAATTTAATACATAGTGATTATATGAAATCCTTGTTATCTTATATTTCCCCTCAGGAAAAATTTGAAAAACATGTCCCCGCACATAGAAAATACAGGGATCATTTCGGGCATGGGGCCCCACATTTCAGGTTTGAGCTGAGATATTTTAAGTGGTAAGGAATTTTTAATTCCGAGGAGTTCAAACTTAAAACATGAAAGAATTTGGACTTGGCATGCCAAATTTTGAATCAAAGAGCTTATAGGGTCCGAAAGGTACAAAGTTTGAAGTCAGAAATTTGAACTTCAGACATTGGGGAGCTCAGGGAATGGTGGATTCTAAAGTTTGAAGTCTGAAATTTAGGCTTCGGAGGTGAGTTCATTCAAAGGTAGGAAGGGGTGCACTTCAGGAACTCGAGGTTATGAATCTTGAAAGAAGGCAGAAGAAAAAAAGTCTGAAACCCAAACTCCAAATTTCCTAGGTTTGGAGTTTTCACCATGCAAAATGCAACAACTAGTCAAAAGGCCAAAACCCTGAAACCCTGAAATCTTGAAACCCCAAAGTCTAAAAGGGTTTGGGGTTTTTGGAGGTCAACACCTTTTTGGGATCAACTATTTTCAAGGTTATCTTTGGAGGTGGATTTTGAGGACTCGACAGAACGAAGTCTAAAAATGGGAAAGCTCAAGGTCTGAAATAAACACTTTGAATTTTAGAGTTTAGGATTTCAGAGATTTGGAGGTTTCAGTGACTTGGGAGGATGACCAGTGCTGCAAGCCCAAAAAGTAAAAGGTTTAAAACCTTAAGTCTCAATTTTAGACTTCAGGGTTTCAGAATTTCATAACATTCTAGGGCTTGGGTGGATGAACAATGCGACATGAAATGATTTTGGAGTCTGAACTCTAAAGTCTCAATTTCAGACTTCAAAGCTATGATATTTTAGAAATCTCGAACTAGCTTAAGTGATGAACAATGCAACAATCTCCGAAGTAGAAAGGCCCGAAGTTTCGAGTCTCGAAAGTCTAAAATTTTAGATTTCGTAGGTTGCGATGCATTTTCAAAGTCTGAAAAGGAATACTAACCACTAAAATTTATTGCATTATGACACCCTCATTTTCAGATGGCCATAACTTTTGACTAGGAGCTAGGTTTTACACAAAATATGACTTTTTTGAAATCTCCCAATATTTCAAAATGAAGAAATATAGTCCACCATTTTAGAGGGTGTATCCAAATTTCTCACTGACTCAAATGATGAAGGTATAGGCTTCCTATCTTCTCCAACAAGGAAAATTGCATGGAGGTATGGGTTTTGCAGTGGCACCCATCATTGTTGTAGTTAATTGTAATGCATTTTTTGGTGGTTGAAGCAAGATTTTGAATTCTTCTCTCTCCTTTCTCTCATTCTTCCTATATATTGTAAGGAGGCACTCATTTAAAAAGGTTGGATAATCTTTCTTTGAACCCTCCATTATTCTCCTGTGTGTAAGTGAATTTTCGGAGTTCAAACCTCCCATTCAAGCTATAATGTAAATTTGTGCATCTTGGCCATTGTAATGCACTGTATCAAATCCGTGGAGCAATACTATAAGTCTTTGGATGAATTTCAACCCTCTCTTATGTTCATTTCATCCTTTGATCTCTCATTACAACTTTGGTTAACTATGTATTTTAGGATGTTTTAAATGTTTTGGTGTTTTGTGTTTATTGGTGAATAAATTTGTGACAAGAAACTAATTTGTGTTGATGCCAATTCTCTTAAATATTGTTCAATTTTATTCACTTCCAAGGAAATTTATTCATAATTCCTCTTGGTGCATCATCCCCTGTAGATTATGTTCAATTTCTTGAAACCCTTTTTAACCCTATCTCTCTGACAAGCTAGAGTAGATTTTAGTATAGATACTCTACAATTTGAGTGTGTGCATAGGAATAGAGGAATAACAACTAACCTTCATCTGAAGATATTTCCTGATTGCACAGTCCCACACTTTGAGAAAAGATTCATATTATGTAATCAAACTGATAGTTTCAATCTAACGAGTTGCAAAAATTAGGGGTACTATGATTCTGCAATAACAAACCTCTTATTAATTTCTATAAAATGAGATAAAACATATTTTAGTTAATACAATGTAAGTCTTACAGTTTCACTTTTTGGAATTAATACACGTATAACTAGGCTAATTTTCCCTCATTAATAAAAACAATACAATGGCACTTCATTCATTGACGAATAGAACAAGTAATACAATTCAACTTTTTTTAGTCAATAGAATAAATGCATCATTTAAAACTTCATCTTCCTTTCACCTTTCAAGTAGTCCATCTGTAAGATTTGTTTGCAACTGTAATTTCATAAGAATTGGCATGATAAGATCTATACCTCCTATAATAACTTACACCATAGTGTATTTCCATATAACACAATTTTGCATTAATTTAAAATCACATAGATAAAAAAGGGTATAGATTATGGTTGTAACATTTCCTAAACTTACTTACATATACATTGCTAACTACATAATTTAAATATAATTACTTTCATGCATTATTTATATACAAATAACATAACCATTTAGGTCAATCATTGTTACAAAATTGAATAAATAGGTAATATTATTACTTTTATAGCTTATCATTATCCAATTACTGATACACTATAACTCTCACATATCCTGTAGAATATACCATTGATATTATATTATTAAAATATATATTTAACATTCAATTAATACCAATAATTAAAAATATTTAGGACAACCGATTCTTGTATCCTTTGTATATGTACCAGTATCGAATTATAGTCAAGCATTATAACACTAAAAGATAGTAAAATCCTATTTCCTCATATATAAAAAAAGATAGAATAATACACAAACATTATAAATATACCATTATCTTTTAATGTGTGATCTTCATTCAAGGGTATCGAATAGTCTACATATTTATCCAATAAAAGGAGTCTCACTATTTGTGTTAGCAGTGAATATACTTAATAATATGATGACATAACATTAGGTATAATGCTTAGCATACAAATGTATTTCCATACAACTCCATACTATTATTTCTAGTTTCCTAAATAATAAAACAACTTTGAGATCAGTTTTCCTTTATCCTTCACAAGTTGACGAAGTGACTAAGTCACTATTGAGATAGACTAACATAATGGGCATAGATCGACCCAGTGTTCCTTCAATCATTGGTCTACATTAGTCAACCTAGAATTATTTAATCGACTAGAGTATTTAAGGAGTAATCATTATAAGGATAAATACCCACGCAAGTCAAGTATTAACCTACAAAATTCATATGATTTTGGTCCAATAGTACCATATAACTGACACGATTTCAAAATAAAAGGATGAAACCCAACTCCATAGAAATTGGAACTTATAGCTTATCGAAACTCTACAACATATCCATAAAACACAATTGTTTACGAGTCCCTCAAAAACCCAACCAGTCACACATTTTATAACAAGTTCCATGTTGGATACCATAGTTTGGGCATTTAAATCTTTAAGAGTTTGATTTCCAAACCAGTATAAAGTCACCAAATTTACAACCAGATCTGGGTATGGTTATATAACCCTCTAACCAAGTTTCACAACTTAGGAAATAGAAGATATACCCAAGTACATTAGATATCAAACCATGATAACATTGAGGAGTAATAAGCTCTAACTGTTGTATCAAATGCCTAAATGAGGATCAAAAAGTTTAAGTGCAACTCAGAATATTTAAAAACATATCTCCTATACATAAAAAAATTCCTCAAAGAAGAAGGGATTTAATATACCCACATAGATATAAGCCCAATAAAACAAACCTCGAGTTTTAAGTTCATACCAACATAGACCATTTTTGTTTAAATTAA
Source organism: Taxus chinensis (assembly GCA_019776745.2). Lineage (NCBI taxonomy): Eukaryota > Viridiplantae > Streptophyta > Pinopsida > Cupressales > Taxaceae > Taxus > Taxus chinensis. Next base: position 806,806,338 of record CM034147.1, read on the forward strand.
CAGCTTCAAGTACAATGCCATAGAAGAACATCACAATCAAACCCTCTAAATAAATACCATATTGAATCAGTGAAATAGTATTTCATTTACCGTGATCATTCATAGATGAAGATAAAACGATATAATTTCCTAATTTATACAAAATAACTAACACCCAAAATCACTTAGCATTAACAAGGTTAATATAGAATTTTGTACATGAAAATAATAAATGGAGAAACATATTCAAGAAGGGATAAAGCATATCATGCATGGAGGAATGAAGCTAGTAAAAACTGTGGGATTTGGTATAGAATATCATAAAGGCATTTTGTCAAGAAGTTTCCCTGCCTCCTCAATTCCACAATTTTGTGTTTTCTTGAAAGATTATAAAGGTTTTCCTACAAACCTAGCATTCTGTAACCCATATTTCTTTTAGGATTTTTTTCAAATATTTCACGTTCCATGTGTATGCTCCCACATTTTTCATACATGTCAACCAGAGTACTTATGATTACAACATATGACAAAAAAACCCCTTTCCATTATGTTGTGATGGATACCCCTGCCCTATGCCAAAGCTATTATTTTGGCACAAGCGGGGAGTGTGATGGAAAAAATGACAGTTAGGGGGTGTTTCACGTAGATGAATATTTTAAAAGAGACAAATTTTGTAGAGACAATACATGGGATAACAAGAAAAATCACCTTCACTATTTTAGTCAACAAAAATTACTCAGAATAAAAGATAACAAGCAGGAAAAACATAGTGGTAGTTGACGTCTACCTAAGAATAGAATTTCTAAGTGTAGACACTAAAATCAGGTCACACCCCACTTTTGTACCTCGACTACAAATCACCCTTTATTACAGTTACCAAGCCATGACCCCCCTTCACCCCACTAATATTAATTTAATTAAATTAATGCATTATCCTCACTATGTTTATTATTTGAATATTTTATTTAAATAATATCCACACATATAGTTCACTTAGACACCTCACTAAGCCAACTCAACCTAAGACCTATTCTTAGCAAGTTGTCATAACTAACTAAGACTTACACAAACCCTAAAAATCAATTACTACATTCCCTCTAACCACATTCCCGCATGCTCACAAGAGGCTCTTAGTCTAATCCATGGGATAACAACATGAGATCCAAGGAAATCAGGAGGATCTCCTTAGTTTAGTAAACCTAGGAAATCTCACCTTGACCAATGTCGGTTACCCCTTTTAACCCCTAAACTTCCTTATTCTCAAAGGTTGGCAAAAGGTTGGAAAAAATTGGGAGAAAGTTGATGAGCAAGAACACATCTCAGAGAGATAACACATCTTTAGAGAGAAAAATCTAGTGACAACCCACATGCAAGGAAGGAGATTGAGCATCTTCTCATGTATAGCCATCCCAGCCATGATCTGATCCATCCAAGCAAAGAGGAGTGTACATGCAGCCCATGCAGAAAATTTTCTTCAGTTGGTGATCACTTGCAGCCTTCAAACCCATCATCAGTACCTCCATCTCTCACACATAGGCATTCAGGAATGGAATCCAAGTAAGTATAACATCATACTTTCCTGGTTTATTTCATTTCATCATCTTTTTATCATCCATTGTTTATCTTTCCCCCTATTGACCTTATCTGACTTTTTCACCTCCACATACCCAGTAAAGCCTTGCCAAATCCTACTCCAGTCACCCAATACCTTGTCCCAACCAACCAAAGTCCGTTGTGTAATCACAAAGGAGACCAAAAGCTTGTTCTGTCACATTTCCAGATCTCACAGTAATCGGCACCAGTTACACCTAACCATCATCGGTCACCCCTGACCGACATCAATCTCTGTATTTGCCCACATAGCCTAAAACAAATACCTAACCACCTAATTTCATCTCACCCTCATTCACTTGTGAACTAATCGAGATCTCTATTAAACTTTCAGAGACCCAAAACTAATCATTTGACCTTTGGATTCTATTCTAGCTTACCCTATTAGATTAAATCTATTTCTTATTATGTTTTTAAGTGAGATACCTAAATCATTTAAAAGTAACAATAGGATTTACATTGTTTACAACATTAAATTGTTTAAAATAGTGGACTGAAAACCATCTAGGAAGTATCACACTTCCCAGATCTAACATACGCTAGGTAGTTCACTGTTCGTATTGTTTAATTCCTTTTGGTGCTCTTGTTTTCACTATAGGTAGTTCCTCCCAGCAAAAAGTAATCTCTCACGATCTGCTATGGATTCATAAGTCATATGCGCGCAACAACTCATAAACCAACATTTGAATAGGTATTCCTCCTATGCCCGTTACCCTATCTATTTCGTCAACACTTCAAAGAAATGATCTAAGAAAAATGTGAAATAGTAAGGTTAAGTGCATGTATCACAAGTGATCAAAAGAATAATAATTGAGATTATAACAGCTAAACATTACCCCTAAATGCAGTACCTCCTTATCCTTGATATATGTCTTCTTCTACATACACAAAAACACCAATGACAGAAGTGTTGTTTCCCTTCAAAGATAATTGAAACCACTTCAAGTGCAGATACATGTCCATAAAAATCAATTTTTCTGAAGTAAAATGAGGATATGTTAGGATTATAAATTAATTTATATGTAAATGAATGATTTTACCCATAATGGGACTCCTTTTAGAAGGCTATTGACAGAGCTATAGTTAGCACGGTTCCTCATATATTATGTTTTATTAATCTTTGATTTGAACCTAAAATATCTTGCACCATCTAATTATTACTAAATTTACAACGTTAACTTGAGTCCAGTTTGGTTAATGCCTTAGATACCCAATAAAGTGCTTATATCTCTAATGCCCAACCAATTAAAATAGAATAATATTTTTTTTAGAAATAGGGGAAGTGGAGGTGTATTTTGGTGACATAATTAATGGTAGGTAGGTGGATATTAAAGGATCTGTGGGAGGGATGAGTCCACCTAATAGGACTGTGAATATGACATGGGCATGTAAAGGACCAAAAACTTGTCTTTTCCCTTGCAAAACAATACAAGCACTTCATTTGAGGTCCAGAGGCAATAATCACATTGAAACCCAAGGAAACATTATAAATTTAGCATTGTTTGGATAGTTACAGTGAAGGAATAATTCAAGATTCATGGGTTCCTCATGAGACTGTCACATGGTTTCACTATGCAATAGACATCTCTCTAAGCTGATCACTTTGCATTTTCCTTCTCACTCCCAACATGTGATAAAATACAAGCATTTGAACAAGGTATTGATATCCATTTTTAAAAGGGATCAAATTCCACATGGATACAGTTAGTCTAGTCATTGTTCTCTTGAAAATCAGCTCATCGGTTGAGGAAAGCACACCTGAGATAGAGAGGACTCTAAGGGATGCAATTTCTTCCCGAAAATACACAATCCCAACCTTATTCTAGTCAAACAATGTTTTGTGAAATAACCTCACCAAATCTCACAAACATATACCCATCAGAAGTGTTATTTGTTCTCCTTGTAACATCTTTGTGTAAACCATCTGCATATTCATTTGAAAACCTCATTTACTAATTACTAGGAGCCATTTGGTTCAATCAGATACTAGGAACTTACTTTAACATAGGCCATGGACACCTGTCAAAGTAAAATGGATACCTTTATTCAGCTTGAGTCTTCCCCTATTATTCTTTCCCTTATCCTTATTATTATTCTTGGCATTATTATTCTTTTGATATTTAGTGGTAAATGGTGCAGATCCACTCTTAAACATTTCCTTGGAATAATGGGTTTCATCCTTATTGGGGTGATGATAGAACTTGCATTATGTTCCTTGTTCTGATGAGGGTGTTCATATAAAACAATGATTTGTTCAATAGATGGTTCAAATTTGTGAAAATTGGTCAAATAACACCTCATTGTGATATGATTTGGGTCTTGCTACACATTAAGTTAAGTTCGTATTTTTGCCCTGATGTTTCATTTGGTATATGAGGTGTTAATTTCCATTTTTTAATTGCATCCCATTTACAATTTCATAAATCTACTCTTGTTGGAATACATTATGGGAACACCTTTTCTTTATCTAGGTATTCGAGCTTACAGTATCTCTAGTTTCCTTGAGTGGGTCAAAAAATAATAGACCCCCTTACCTTACAACCATATCCTAGTGTAATAAATTATCCCATGATCCTTGTATTTTTATAATAAAATTATATATCTCCAATTCTCTAGCCAAAATTAATGCACTCAAGTTTTCAAATTCTTTAATTATTCCATTATGGAGGATTAAAGAAGATATACATAGTGGTCTTGGTTAAAATGGCTTTAAAACCTCTCTAGCAACTAGAACCAGCTCATGGAACACCAAAACCACTTATGTTTTATCATTGATCAATTTCAGGAATGGTTCATCTCTCTTTAACTTTCATAATTCTTGTTCTTTAGTTTCTCTTTCGCAATGAAATAAAAATTTTAACTATAGGATTATCATAAATTTGATTGTTTTAAATAAAATTATTTTTAAAAAAAAAAGATGACATATCATAACTTACGCAATTCAAATATTACTTGGTAGATAACCATGAACTCAAACCCTCATTTGTGATGATCCTTCAAACTTCTTAACCAAACAAGATTGCTATAGTACCCCCTTTTATTGAAAAAATGGAGTTGAGTTCCCCATAAATCTGTTGACCACTTCCTTGTTAAAATAGATAAATCGAGATTTCTGGAGACTTGCAAAACAACCTTCGTAAATCCTGAAAAGAGATATTAAGTTTCTTATGTGTTCCTTGTTATTTGAGGAGTAGGTTCAACACTTAGATTGACCTTCATTGATCATTTGAGCTCTTTTAAATGATCCTCTAGGATCCCTCTTACCTCGTGTTGCACTTTTAGGAAGTTATTAAAATTGAAACGTTGAGTTTCGTATCAGCTCGCCATTTGAACCCCAGAAAATGAAATGTTTATCCATCTTCGCAAACCTCTAGTATTTTTACTCAAATATTTCCTAGAATCTTCAGTTTGGGGAAAAACACTCTTCTTGACATTTTGGAAAAGGTAGCTTGTAGGCCTCTGGTCATCGTTTAACTAGGTCAAACTGGACTAATTACGATCAGTGGCTCTTGAAAACTTGTTTCCGTTTGAAAACCATTTGCTAGTTCTTAGTCCCGTCAACTTTGGTGAATTCTCCATATACAAGAGAACTTTTAAGAAGTTTCTCATTGTGCATTTTTCCAATGAACGTTAGTTTTGGATGTGTTTTGTTGAGCCCTTGAGCTAAATTTTGATTCTTTACAACTATGTCAATTACAAACATTGGCCTTGGAAAACTATCCACCAATCGAAAACCGTTCACCAGTTCTAAATTCTATCAGTTCCTAGGAATTCTTGGTGTATATGAGGACAAGTAGAAACTTACCCATGGTATGTTTTCTCACCAGAAGATAACGTTTGAAAGTGGTTTTTAGCCTCCAAACCTAAATTCAATGTTTTTCCAACTAGCAGGAAAACGTAAAAAGAAATTTATATGACCCCCATTAAGTTACCAAACCCCTGATGGAATTTATTTGACATTTATAACTAAATGTTTGAAATTCTATTGAATGACTTGTGTGAAATTAAACTTTTGGAAAAATAGTGGTTCTCTCTTCTCATGTCCCTTTCTCTCTCCTTGGTTAAGAAATGAAGTGAAATGAAATGAAATGAATATGTGTCTCTAACCCTCTACCTTAGAATGAAAATTATTATTATGTAAATGGGAAATTAAAAAATGTTGATTATGTTAGATCCAGGTGGATGTCATGCCTACGATTTATCATTGATTTCATGCTAACATGGTTTTTCAAGATGCAAGTAAGATGGCGAAACGACGTGGATGTGATTCATTGTATATTGTTAGAGTTTATGTATGTTAATGGAAAGAAATTTGTATGTATTTTTATTTTATATTAAATTTATTTATTGAAATTTGTCTATATTAATGAGATGTTAGTTTTAGGGATTCTTTGGGAAAAATGCATTTAAGTATAGGTGTACTTTTAATTCAAATTGGTATATGGTAAAAACAGAGTTGGATATATATGTTAAGTAAAATTGTAGAGGATAGTTATATATGTTTTGAAGTATTGAAAGGCTTATTAGTGAAATTTTGTAACATTTTTGAAATGCTAGTGTTTAAGGTAAATTTTCATCTATATATGAGGTACTGTGAAAATATGGATAAGTGTGTTAAATGAAAATAAAATTAATAGCATATAGTGAAATTCCATTGTGCAATCAATGAATAAATAATTGGTGTGTTCAATTTGTTACATTGAAAATGTAATAAAGAGATCTAAATGAAATAGTCAACCCTAGTATAAAATTCATGTATAACTATTATTCTTGTCTGATTTCTCTTAGCATAGAAAACTAAAAACCTTAGGGCGAACTAAAATCCTTATGCTTGATAACACCATCTAGATTAAATAAATAAGAGCCCAAGATTGAGTTTATCGTCATAGTCAATATGTTTAGCAACATCATCATAAACCCGATGGTTAGGAATGAAATGGCCAAATTTTATCTCGAGTAAGTAGAACCAACACTTCCTTAGTATCCTAGTGTACTACCAAGTCTTTCAAAGTTAGATCTAGAAATTAACTTTGTCATCGAATGAATTCCTTACGGGATCTAGATGACACAAATGGAGCTAGTGAAATAGTTGTATTATGACATAAACTCTTGTTAATGATCTATTTAGTTCCTCTCAACTAAATGTATTACCTTGGCTAGTGAAAATATAATGCTTTGTTATTTTTCGAGGTTTTATAGGGTAAATATGTTTTCACACATTAATCTGATCTATAGTGGTGTGTAGAGCCCTACATGTATATTGGAATTACACTAAACATTAGTTGATTAGGAGGTTAACTTATCGGTAGAAAACTATAAGTAACTCTTTACAAATGAAATTGATTTGAAAAATGTTGACTTAAGAGAAACCATGAAATTGGTAAATCTGTCCCATATTTCCTAGTTACTCCCTTTTATGACATCAAGAATAAAAGAAGTTTCACATGTGTAACCGTGAAATGTGGAAACATGGGATCTTTCCCTGAAAGAAAATCACTTTTGGTTCGTGTGTAGTTGTAATTATTCCAATCATGTACTTCTTGAAGATGTTAGAAAATTTCTTCGTAACTCTTTTGTTAAGTGACACCAATAAGAGACCTAAGAAACAATGTAAACAAGATAAAAAAGAGCATATGTGATAATGGATTAGGAAAAAAATTTCACTTGAAGTCCTTATGTTTGAATTAAGCATTGAATTTTGTTAAGAATGGATAGAAATTGTTCCTGGTGGGACTAGGCATTTAAGCCAATATAGTGTCCAAAAAAAATAAAAGTTATGATGTGTAAATGCTAAATTGACTCAAACTAAATTTGGAACTAAAACAACCATAACATGAGAAACAAACCTTTAATGTAAGAACAAGTTATTAGGAGACTCATAGTTTCTTAAAAGTTACTTTAATTAACAAATAATCTATGGAAAGTTAATGGGATTCGATAATGGAATCAATCATGTATTCTCCTTTAATGACTATTTCCCTACAAAGAAAATTAATTGAAGATTGTAAAATAGGAAATTTTAAACCTTATGTGTTTAATTCTCTTGAAAACTATAAGGTCATACAATGGAAAAATAAATGTAATGAAGATGTAAACCATAAAAAGGCCATGTCATGGAGTATGCCCACCTAATGTTTCTTACTGTAATTGGGTCATTGTCCTGGTTTATGCCATTTGAGTATGACATTGATGGGTTGAGTATGACATTGATGGGTACCCTATGTTATCATATTGTATGAGTGGGTTTAGGTTTACGTAAATGTCTTATGAATTGTTGATTTTCCCTACATGGAGCCCTTGTGGTGTTGCGTAGTGAAAAATGTAAGTCAAAAAACAATTATTCTGATATTTTTACTGTTGTATTTGTCTGTGTAAAATGTGGGTGTTACAATGTTCTTATGCTAGGAAAATGATAGGTCTGAAAGGACATTGAGGATTCCCATGTGTTGACTACTCTCCTATTATCCCACATCCACATGCCCACTGAACGTACTTCTTCATTTTTAAAGTTATTTTTGTTTTGTTTTAAGTAGGTTACTAAAAATTTCATGATCTTCCTAGCTCCTGCACCACCCTCTCCATGCGCATCCAACTCCTGATACATGGTAGAACATTATTATGATTTTAGTTCTAGATAAGTTGATATCCAAGGAAAACTAGAATAAATTCTTAAAATTACTAAGGAAAGCACGTGTTAGGAATGTAGTGTTAACCATGCTATATTATTTTGATTCTTTCTTTGGAGGAAAGCCCTAATATATTATGTAGAAAATAATGTGGGATAGTTACAGCTATGTTGGAAAGATTTTATGTCACTTTATATTACGAGATATGGCCCAACAGAGGTAGTATAAAATATGCAACCTTTAAAGAAAATCACATATGGAAAGGGTGATGATACTTTGCATTTGAGAGGGGCATTTTACCCATACGATGGGGATATTTTTTATTTCTGGTTTTTTAAAACTAAAATCACAAAAGAGACAAAAATGGAAAGGAGAAAGAAAAATAAAGGATAGAAACTAGAGGAATGGAGAACCCTGAATTGGACTTGACACAAATTTTATCATATAACTCCAGGTAAACAAAAGGATAGAACCAACTCACTCTCACACATGAAAGAATACAATATATTCATAAATGTGAATAAAATATGGAAGAAAAAAGTATTAAAAAACCCCAAACCATACATATATGACACAAAGTTCATTTATAAAGACATTCAACATAAATTTTTAATATTAGGATATCACATACATCCAAGGAGAAAATTGGTGTTTATAATATAATTCAAATATAAAGTATTAAGACAAATTTTTGTGATTGAACTGAAGAAACAAAATAGATAGAAATGAACACATAAACTTTATATTGTATTCATGGGAACTAAAGAACATGTGTACACAAAGTTACAATGAACTCCTCTAACATATAAAGAGAAAAGCGAGAGAATCAAACCCTTAAAATGAAAATGAAATGCCTATTTATACTTTTATACCATAACCACATTGTAACCACCTTCTTCGTAAGAATATAACTATTACCTTTTTAAATTTCAATTAATTTATATTTGAGTCACTTAAGTTTTACAAAAACACATTTGCTAACAATAAAATAAAAATGACACGTAAATGAAAAAAATCCCTTTTCCTAATGGAGAAATATAAAGTTACTCAAATTAAGAATAGAATAATAATGAGTTATATCCATGGAGGTTCCTTTTTTGATTCACTTAAGCACTTTCACCTTCAAGACTTTGTATCCTGGATACAATAACTGTCGAGAGCTTTTCCTACAAAATCCATCCATGATTACGAAACATATAAAATCAAAAAAAATACATGTTAGAATTAATTTGTTATGTTTTATTAAAATGGATAATCCCTCTCCTTGATATAATCCAATACAGTGAAATCTTTCTGTGATGAATTTATTTGGATATTTTTCATCTCTACCCGCATTGTCAATATGTATATACTAGCATGCATATTTGCTTGGGTTTATTTGAAAATCACATAGAATCTACAAATGCAGTGAATTTATGTGTTGCGTAGTAGTCTCAATTGAAGCTCTCATTTTGATGAATGTTAAGAGGATGTCAGTTGTACCATTACATTAACTATTTGTAGAAATCATGTTTCAATAAAATCATTGTTCTCAATTGTGGAATTTCATCAACATCTCCAATTTACTTTGATGACCTATTATTGATACCATTGTTACTTCTAAACTATTCTCCAATTCCCTACTACCAGATAAATTCGTCTAAGGGGACATTCATAACGCTATTTTGATGTAAGCGAACTTGTAATAAGTAGGAATAGTTACGATTCAACGCCAATATTATTATATCTTAAATTTCAATACTTAGCAGTTTCAAATAGAAACACAAAAACAAAATGGGTATTCATATCCTCAACATAGCTCTGGTTAACTGTCAAATTTAGTTTAATATCGTCATCAAAATAAACGTTTAATGACACACAGGATTAAAAGAGGTGGTATGTTTATGTCTTGTATTACATAGACATACGTGCTCAAAAAAACTTTTACTTGGTCCTTTAACAATCACAACCGCCATAATTATTATTGACCAAAACCCATCATTTCTACTCTCGCCATTTTCTAGAATTTTGTTACAGTTAGGGAATCAATGCTAGGAACATCATAAATTAATATATATATAATTATTCATGGATTTTTGTATCCCTATTACATTAATATATATACCCGCATTAGCTACACATTTCAGCAATGCTATTTGGTCGTTAAAATTTTGCAACCTACAAACCACAATTATAATGGCATAATTTTTGGCTCTCCTATTTTTCATGTTGTTATTGTCCACAATAAGTGCAGATCCAGATGCATTGTATGATTTCTACGTAGATGATACTTCCTCCATGTTAGGATCTAAACACAAATGAACAATAAAACAAAATTAAAACATAAATAATATAAGCATCCAATCACAAGATAAACCCAATATTTAACATGGTTCACCCAATGTGGGCTACATCCACCAGAAACAATCCAACTTTCTCCTTTATTCATTGGAGAGGAATACAATACAATTATCTCCTTTTTCATATTCTAAAGAGTAAATCCATGCACATATATATAACTTGTGCACCTCTTTGTAAAAAAATTTTCCAACCACAAGCAACCTAAATATAAAATGCTTATAAATAATACATGCATATAAATAAGATAAACATAAAAAGCAACAACTCATGTCTATTAATAATACAATGCTATTTTTATCCATGGCCATTCTTTCCTCCCAAAATCAAGGAAAAAGTAAACTGCCACTTCATATTGTAGATAGACTCCACATCTTCAACAATATCCCACTTGGAGACTAACTGCTGCAACCCACTATTACAGCTCATCATCGAACTCTTCTATAACTCATTTCTCTTCTTCAAGATCAATCTTGAAGACCTATCAAAGCCCAACCACCTTCCATCTTCTCTTGCGTCACCACATTTGTCAACATATCAGTAGGATTTTGAATTGTATGGATCTTCTCTAACATCAATTGTCCATCCTCCAAAACTGATCTAATGAAGTGTGTTGACGAGAAAATTTCTTTTGTAGAAAAATTGGTGAGTTTCAAGCCAATGATATGGGAATCTAAGTCCCTCTACCTGAACGGTGCAGATTCCATCTGTGCATGCATGAAAAAGTGGGTTTTAATGGTGGTCTTTTGACCAGAGATCCAATAGGGGCACTCCACTGACCTTGTGGCAAAGCTAGAAATTTATCACTAGAGAAGAACTTTGTCTTAGAAGGGGAAAGGAAGTGAGAATGGAGATAGGAGAAACTAATGTTGTGAGTAGAATATCAGATGCCCACACACATTAATTAGAAATTTCATTTACATGCATTTATAATTAGAAGAAAAACAAATCTGTGGGAGAAGCTACAAGACCGAATGAAACCCATTGGTCACAAAGTACCAATCAATTCCTCAATCAAAGAGGCAATAAATCTTTCTTTTATTATTGAAGCTCGAGCAGAGTTTGTACATAGCTTCGGAATGTAATAAATTTGAGGAAGAAGAGAAAATCAAAGAAGAATTGTGATTTCTATCTTTTCCAGGTATAAAGCACTCTGTTCTTTTCAAAAATCAATTTCCATCCCTTGGAATGATGTCAAGAAGCCATTATATCCTTTACCAAAATGGTTACAATATTTACAAATCCTCAAATCCCTTTCAAATTCCTTTGTTGTGAAGAAAATTCTCATGCCAGTTTAAAAACCAAATCTTGCAAAGGAACTGTTACATTCGATTTACCACTTTAAATATAGAACATTTGATTTGCTCCTATAGCTTCGAAATTGGGTCATCCATGTGGTAGGAAGGGATTGGAGCAGTTATGGGGGAAAGCCCTTTGCATTTTGTGATTTTTAGAGATTTAGAAATTTGGAAAAAAGGCCCGCACCCCTACTTTGACTTTTGAACTTAGGCATGTGGCATCTTTTGATTGGAAATGAGGTCACAGCCCTTTTCTCAACATTTTAACTTCTTTTGGAAAAAAGGCTCAAAAATTCAATTTCCTCCACTGTCCTGCTTCTTCAATTTGGATTTCAACACATGGCATCCTCTGATTGGTTACAAGATTCAGGGAAGCGGTGAGCCTTTATCCTTTTTAACCTTTTTTAGCAAAAATGCTAAAAACTTTGAAGTTCTCTATTGGCCCGCCCATATGCTTTTGAATTTTTTGGTCAATTCAGCTTTTTGGCTCCCAAGTGTCCCAATTGAACTTGTGCAACCTGGGAAAAAAAACTTCTGCTTTTTCCGCAATCTTAAATTTCAGCTTTTCGGGTCCCAAGTGTCCCAATTGAACTTGTGTAGCCTGGGACAAAAATTTTCACTTTTTCCAGAATTGACAATTTCAAGTTTTTCGGGTCTGCAGGGAAAATTTCCCATTTTTCCAAAAGTGACCAAAAGTGTTAAGTTCACAAAAAAAAACTATCCTTCCCCATCCAATAAGATCTGAGCATGTACATGCATTCATTGGGGCCAAAATTTGATGGGGAAAAGACACCTGTCATCTCGACTATGGAAAAAATTCACAGAGGAAGAGAACTTCATCATTTTGAGTCCAATTTTTTAATTTCCTTCGTGAACCAAAGGCATGGAGGCAAAACAATGATTTGAAGACCCATGCCATAGTATAGGTAGACAATTTTGATCATGAAGGAGATTGTAAAGAGGATATTTCGTGCATAAACTAGGAGATGGAGAATTTCTCAAAACACGCAAAATAGAGATTTAAAAAGCACTAGGGCACAAATTTTGCTAAATTCATGAATCTCTAAGTTGGATTAAACACCAATAAAGGATATGAGCTCAAAAAAATTGAATTTGGCTATGAAAATGCAGAGCAGTTTTTAGGAGACAACAACTGGCTCTAGCTTGGGAACATGGCGTGAACTGAGGATGGCTAGGGAATGACATGAGGATCTAGAATCTCACGTTTCAAAACATATTACATTCACCACTACCTTATCCATTGGGCCTTGAAGATTCATATACAATTATGAGAAATAATGGATGAAGGAGAAGACACACAACAACCCAAACTAAACTAAACTAGAACCACAGAACAAAAAAAGGAAAAACACACCTACCAAAATCACCTATGGTACAAGACGGGGGACAACCCACTTTCAGTGATGATACTATTTCAAGTATTTCCCACTTCAAGGAAATTATAATGGCATTCCATCCAAGTATGAGAGGAGAAAACATTCTCACCACAAGTTCCATGAATTTGGAATGGGCTGAGCAATAATGAATCAAACTTTCCATGGCTTCCCTTTGTTTCTCTTCTCTTGCCCCATAGCAGAAAAAATTCTCCAACCTTGAATTCTCTTACCTTTGCCTTATTTTTCAAATATCTTGTTCACTTTAAATTGGTCTTCTTAAATTATTTCCACCACTTGGCATCTACTTTCTTCCAGCTTTTCTAGGAAGAGGATCCTCTTGTCAATGGAGTCTTTGTATTGACCATCTTCTATTTCTTGCAGCAACTTGAGGGCTAGCATCTAAATTGTGAGGGGAGTCTCTACCTCATCTCCATACAACATTTGGAAGGTGACATACCTATTTCCTTCTTAGGAGTGATCCTATCAGCCCATAATGTATCATATAACTTCTCATGCCAGTTCCTTTGACTCTCATCTACTGGCTTGTGAACAATGGTCATAATGTTCTTGTTTCTTGACTTAGCTTGCCTATTTCTCTATGGGTAGTAGTTAGAAGAGTGAGATAGGGAGATTTCAAAGCCATAACAAAACCCTGTGAGCTCCTTGGAAGAGAAATAGGTTGCATTTTCTAGAACAATTTTTTGTGGTATTCCAAAACAAACAATGATATTATCCTTGATGAAGTTCTAGACTATTTCAGAGTTTGCTTTCCTAGTTGGGATGGCTTCCACCCATTTAGTGAAGTAATTAGTTACAGTGAGTACATAAGTATGTCCTGCACTAGAATGGGGATTTAGAACACCAATAAAGTCTAGACCCCAATGCTGAAATAGTTCTTCAATCACCACATGACTGAGTGGCACTGTGGCTAGTTGTGGATTTCAAATAAATTTTTGACACGATTTACATTTGGAAATGCAATCCTGAGTGTCTACAAAGATTGAGGGCCAATAATATCTCCCTTTGAGGATATTATGTGTAGTGACCATTATTGAGAAATGTCCACCACAAGCTTGATCATTATATGCTCTGAGAAACTTTTCTTATTGCTCCTTTTCTACACACTTGAGGAAACAACCATCTAGGCCTCTCTTGTAAAGTTCATGATTCTAGATCACAAACATGGCTGAATTTAGCTTGAGTGTCCTTATTTGTTTGTAATCAAGATGAGGAGGGCATTCTCCATAAGTGAGATAGTAAGAAATGTCAACATACCACTCATCAGTAGTGGTGACAAAGAGCACATGTGGACTTTCTCCTAAACAAGTTGAGAAAACACCATATTTTTCTCCCTACTAAGCTTTGAGAGCTTTATCTTCAGCAATCAGCTTGCACAGACCATTTACTCTTACCAGATTATAGGTTCTAATCTCCAAATCATACTCTTGGGTCTTTGCAATCCAACTTCCTCTCTTAGTCTCAAGATCTTGTTGAGTCAAAATCGACTTGATTGCACTTCCATGGACCATCACCACTCTATGGGAATTGAGAATGTAGAATCTGAAACTTTTAACAGCTTTGACCATTACATAGGAATGTTTCTCCAATTGGCTATACTTTAGCTCGTGATTTTTCAAAGGAAAGCTCATGAAAGCAATGGGTTCTTCCAAACCTTCATCATTTTTCTGAATAAGGACAACAGAGAGTGTATTTTCTGATGCATAGCAATACATGATGAAATCCTTGTTAAAATTTTGAGATTCAAGAGTTTAAGCTTTGGAAATGGCTTTTTTGATCTCCTCAAATGTTGTTTTTCCTTTCTTATTCCACTTGAAACTTTCTTGAGGTTTCATCATGGAAGTTATATGCTTAGTCAGTTCAGAAATATCAGGCACAAAATGATGAACGAAGTTTGCCTTTCCAAAGAATGAATGAACTCCCTTCTTGTTGGTTAGTAAGGCTAGTGCTTGGATATCTCTAACCCTCTCAGGATCAATGTGTGATCCATGTTTGTTCACAATGTAACTTACCTTCTGTGACTCCAAAAATTCACTTCATTAGATTTAGAGAGATGCCATGTTTCCTACACCTTGCAAGGACTTGCTCCAAATGACAGATATGGTCTCCTCGCCTCTTTGAAACAATTTTGAGGTCATCAAGGTAAATGACAATGCAATGTTTCAAATATTTGAAGGCCAAGTCCACTGCTCTTTGGAAAGTGTCTCTAGCATTGATCAAGCCAAAAGGCATTCTGCTATAGGAAAAAGTGCCCCAAGCTATTGTGAAGGCTATTTTTTTGCAATTGTCTTCTACCACCTTGATTTGGTTATACCGTGAGATTCCATCAAGAAAAGAGAGCATCTCAGATCCAGTGACTTCTTGCAAAATATGATCCATGATTGGAATAGGGTAGTTGTCCTTTAGATATTTCTAATTTCGATTTCAAAAGTCTACACAAATCCTTATTTCCCCATTCTTCTTCCTTACTAGCACAATGTTAGCCACCCATGTTGAATGGTGGATGGGGAAAATGATTCTAGCATTGAGCATCTTTTTCTTCTATTCTTTGATAATATCAACAATCTTTGGATTGTAAGGCCTTTGCTTTTTCTTGAAGGGCTTGGCTCCTTGATTCAAAGGAATGGAGTGATTCATTTCCTTTGGCTGAAAAGATTTGAGTTCATCATAGGAGTGGGCCAAGACATCTGAGTACTTTTTTAGTAGAGTGACAAATTTTCTCTTCTATTTTGGTGAGCATCATTTACCAATGTTAACCATACTTGGATTCTCTGAAGTGCCAATGTTTTCTTGATCAAATTAGATGGGAACCAAGAAGAATATTTTTCTTTCTCCTAGATGAACCTATCATGCTTGTCAAAGAGGTCTTCATAAGAAACTAGGCATTTGGGGATTTTCGTTCCTTTCAGTTTGATTACTCCCTCTTCATCAATTCCCTCAATTTCTTCCTTCTCTTCTTTGGGGATTGATTCATGGTGTGGGTTGTCACTTCCTTCAAAGAACAAATTATTGAAGATATTCCTTTGTTATAAGAAGGCTAGGATCTGATTATCATCATTAAAGACATGTCATTCATTTTCATTATCTAGTATGTTGGGTCTGAACACCATCTCAATGGTCACTTTATCCTTGCCAAAAGAAGGATGAGGTTTTACTAAGGAAGTTATAGTTAGTGCTCCACATTTATTTTTATAAGTTTGGGTGATTATTATATTGGGTGAGTTGTTGAAACAACTCGCATATTATATTAGCTTAGTTGTTTGTGGAGAGAGCTATTATAGGGAGATTTGTTAAAGCAACCTCCTTGAGTATAGGAGCAGCTTCTTATATATAATTGTAATGTACCATATTGAATTATATGACACGGAATACATTGAAATATATTAAGAAAAATGATTTTTGTTCTCTAGAATATAAGATCTGCTCTTCATTTGGCATCAGAGAAACGTTGATTATCTTCCTGTAATCTTTTCAAACATTTATGGAAGGAGGAAAGTGATTGGTTTAAATCATTCCATGGTATACAGAAAAGGTGTTATTATCGTATACAGCCTTAGAGTGTGGATATTGGCTTTAGGATAAAGGAATCTATCAGATTTTCATGGTTATTGTTTGATAAGCATCATATATAGTTCATGATGATGCACTATCAATATAATTACATGCATGCTACTAATTTGCTACTGTATGCACCTGAGTACTAACAATCATATTGATTTTGACACGGTTTATTTTTGCCACATGATCTGTGTCCATTTGTTAAAAATTTCTCCTATAGTCTTTACGCCAATCGATTTAAGAATCCTTCTATCTTTTTCATTGTTGAGGATATGAATCTAATCGGGTTTATCACCTAATTTACTCTGATCTAAGAAAGGATAAATTGTGCTCAGTTTAGACTCATCTGGCCTGACTTGGAATCATCATTGTCATCTCTGTTGTGTATATCCTCCAACACAACTCACCACATCTTCCTGCTCATGGAATTTCACCTTGATTTCTACCCATAATTTCAACCTACTCATCCAAGGATTGTTGACCAGATTATGTGTCATCTATGTCTTTATCAGTATTATCTAAGCCACATCAACACATATCAGGGTTAAAATGTTAAATATTCAATCCCATTATCAAGTATGCAAAGTATATACTACATCTATTTTATTATTGATTCTGGAAACAATATAACTATCAGATCCATTTTTTTAAATTTTCATCAGCAGCGAAAAAAATAAATGGAGAAAAGTTGAAGATAAACTTGTTCTTATAATTTCATGGGGTGGCCAAATCGATCAACTTAATCCTACTTTTTTCGATGAGATGGATGACTAATAAGCATTTCAAGTTTGAGAAATCGGTGGACTGGGAAGAGCAAGCATAGCTATGTATTAAGGAAATGTATTTCAATGTCCAAGATCGAGATGAATTTTTATTTGACAACCTCCTCGCATTAATCCTATATATCCACGTGAACATCTTCACCAATGTGAGTCAGTTTTGTCTTTACCGTATCAAGAGTCGATTAAGTTTTTTTTTTAGCATTGGTCAAAATATTATAAGTCTAATTTCATTACAAGTTAAAGGTGATCATTTTTTATGTTCTATAGGTGAATCTTTTAATAAGTTAGTATATTGAGTTATAGTCAAAAATATTTCATTGTCCATGAGTTAAGAATAAATGTTGTTAGTAGAGTCATTTATTTATCAAGTGTCAAAAATCTTATCAGCATTGATGTTTGTATTAAGATTAAATTGTCAAAATTGTTCTCAAAAGTGTTCTAGTCCAAAGTCTGAAAAATTAAAAAAAAATTGCCCACATTTCATATTTGGACGCATTTTCACTTGTACGCAATGTCCAAATTATTGAAAGGTATTCTGAGCTTCATGATCACATCCGGCTGAGTTAGCAGCTTTTTACTGGAGGATGAAGGTAAATGAAGGTTGGAGGTCACTCAACAACCTCTCGTCAGTCACCAACGATGGGGCCGCACAAATGATTTGGTGGCATTTTTCAGTGTGTGCTTCAGTTTGCAGTGATCTTGTTTTCAATAAGTGGAAATTTCACATTGAGGGGGGGAACATGATTCCAATGTTCCATTTCCAGTATGTCAGATTTTTCTATGTATGTATGAGCAGCAGATTTCTATAGAATTTCTTATGTTATTCCCTGCAGTGAGATATTGATGAGGGCTCATAATAGTACTTGGCACATCATGATGTGGTTGTAGTTTAACCACTTGAAAACCTTCGTTTGTGTTTTGTGGTAAACCAATTGTAAAACCACCATTCTTGGTTATTGGTAATCCATTCACAAAACCATCACTTTGTGGTTTTTGGTAAACCAATTTCAAAAACCACCATTCTTGGTTTTTGGTCAACCGTTTGCAAAACCATCCCTGAGGTTTGTGATCATCCTGTGAAAATCACCATATCATGAGCAGGTGCAAGTACAAAGGAAAGTTTTTCCACATGTTCGTACTAAGGGGGGAATGTTAGGAATTGATATAGTTAGTGCTCTACATTTATGTTTATAAGTTTGGGTGATTATTATATTGGGTGAGTTGTTGAAACAACTCACATATTGTATTAGTTGAGTTGTTTGTGGAGAGAGCTATTATAGGGAGAGTTGTTAGAGCAACCTCATTGAGTATAGGAACAACTTCTTCTATATAATTGTAATGTGCCGTATTGAATTATATGACCCAGAATACATTGAAATATATTGAGAAAAATGATTGTTGTTCTGTAAAATCTGAGAGCTTCTCTTCATTATTGAAGTTATCCCTTTGTTATAAGAAGGCTAGGATCTTATTATCATCATTAAAGACCTTTCAGTCATTTGCATTATCTGGTATGTTGGTGTCTAAACACCATCTCAATGGTCACTTTATCCTTGCCAAAATAAGGATGAGGTTTTACTAAGGAAGCTGAAACTGCTAGAGAATAAGCCTTTTCATTCTGCTCCCTATGGATAGCTTCAATGGAGAATGCATCAAATAATTCAATGCAGTCCCACACTTTGTTTCTATTGTGCATGAGCCTTGGATTTTTCACCTGATATTGTTGGCGGACCCTGCTTCACCACAATCTCAGTATCACCTTTGCATCTCATTTTTTTTATTCCCATGTCCTCTTCTGAATTCATGCCTAATAGCAATGCTTCATACTCTATAGTATTGTTTGTATTATCAAATTGCATCTTGTAAGCAAAAGGATATATCTCATTGGAGGGAGATTATAATACTACACCAACTCTTGAACCTGGTCTGGAATGACTGCCTTCAAACTCCATTGTCCAAATCTAATATTATTCTTCCTCCATGAGAAGTGTCAATTTCTCTTCCTTTTGTGATGTAAGGAAGTAGTTTCCTAGCCCACAATCTTGAAAAGAGGATGTTAGCTCTTGGATCGCTAGATTTACTTACTGTGAATTTAATTTTCTTGACTGGCAGCAACTTCTTCATTTCTCCTTTCACTAGGATAGTTGTAGATGACCAATCCATTTTTACTTCTCGACCTAGATCTCTGCAAAAAATTCTACTCAAAAGCATACCAAAAGATGTTGGGATATCTGCCACCAAAATGGTTAAGAGTATCTTCTTGTTAGAGTAATCAGCTAGTGCAACCTAATCATCCTTGAATCTTCCTACCAATGGAACTTGGTTGGATTCCATTGAATAACATGTTCCATTTACCCGAGTTAAAGTGAGACCAAAAGAATTTGCAAATTTTGTTAGCATCACATTTATTTAAGGCTCCAGAGTCTATAATGCAATTATTCAGTTGGAAACCTTTGATGAGAAAGTGACTGACAAAAAGGCTCAACTTTTTTGGTGGTGGAGGAACTGAGGGGTAACATGTTTTGAGAAGGTGGTATGGATGGTGTGGGAAGTAAGCCTGTAGAATTAGATATTTGAGATGTAAATTTTCCACCCTGGACTGCCTTGATGAATCTATCAAATTGGGCAGGATGTGTTTGTAGGTATTCAAACTCAGAGAGCTGAACTTTGGTTTTAACTTGCATGCTCCACAAAGTCAAATGGAGTTATGGTAGATGAGGAAGAGCTTCCAATAGTGGATGAGGAACTTAAATGGAAGAGGTTTTGTTACTTTTGGTGCTAGGTTCTCCTTTTCAAATGTAGCAATTAGCTTGGAAGGAGGTGAGGGTGTAGCCCTTGATTGAAATTTAGATTTTCTTACAGAACTAGTATTTAGAAGAGAATTAGTCTTAACAACTTTTCAGTTAGGAGAAGAATAAGATAACTTACTTGGCAACATTAGTGTGGTCCTTTACATCTGGTGAATCTGATTTCTCTCTAGCTGATTCCATAGAAGGGGGTAATAGTGATCCCTCATTGATGATCTTGTTTATTGGCAGCTTTGAAGAGTTATCTTCTTTATTTGTCCTACTCTCAGTTGCAACTGTTGAGGCTGAGATACCATTCCTAGATTGTGCACGAGTGAAAATAAAACATGAAAAACTTTTGAGCTTCTTCATCACCTTCCTCCTCAACATCAACGTATTCAATCAAGCCATTGTGCATGCCAACCTCTTCAATTTCAAGATAGTTTTCGTAGTCATCCATGCTTTCTTCTTTAGTTTCCTCAATTTCTAGTCCTTCTTATGATTCCCTAGTGTCATAGATGGCATTAACTAGTGGTCCTTCAAGACCAAGCCTACAAGGAGGTGGAGAAATTATTGGTCTATCGGGAGGATTTGGTCTGCTTGGAGCATTCCTCATTGTGATTTGTGACAACTACTTCTTCAAAGCAACTAGGTCATTTGCCATTTTTAGGAACATTGGATCAGTGGTGATGGAATTTGAAATATAACATTTTTTCTTCCCATTTGATCCTTTCACTTTACCCAAAAAGAATTAGATCATCATCAGTCTCAACAGAAAATTCTTGAACCTCCCTCAATGTTCTTCGTTGGGCTCTTCTGAGAGAAGAAACCAACTTCTGGTGGCAAAGCATTGATGGAGAACCTTTTCAAGTTGTTTTCTAGGGGTACCACATCTTTTTTGATACTTCTTTTCAACCTATTGTACATTTCTACATAATCTCTCAATGATTCAGAGGTCTCCTTCTTCATTTGAACCAATTAGACCAGTAGATCATGAAAATCTCCTGTGCTCTTGAGCCTATGTTCAAATGCACTTCTTATATCTTCCCAACATGTGAAAGATCTTGGGGGCAACATGTAGAACCATTCAACATCCTTTTCGTGGGAGTGAATCCACAAAGAGCCTAACTAAAACATCTTCATCTTCAACTACCAAAAATAAAAAAGTAGTGATTAATGCTGTTACATGTTCTTCCTAAAGCTGAGAACCATCCCCTTTGAATTTTGGGAAGTTATTTTCTTGAGCCTCTTGGGAGATCATGAGGTGGTTGTGGAATAGTGAGTGGACCAGTATTTCTTCCCCATGGTACATTAGACCTGTGTTCCTCATGCTCATGATCACCCATTCTATTCCTATTTTTTATCCTCCAGTCTTGCTAAGGATGCTTCGGCTGCTGCTCTTTCTTCTACTTAAATTTGGAGTATTTATATTTCTTCAAGTTGATCGCTTATCGCCTCTTTAGCAACTGCCCCTCTTTAAAGCTCTTCAAATGTGGAATCAATTTATCCTCCAAGCCTCAGTTGTTAGGTGTACCTTCTATCAGCCAGCTTGAAAGTTTATGCTCTTCTCTAGGGTGCTGGAATTTATCTCTTCCTTTGCAATTCTACAACACGTTCCTCTTCCAAGTCCAAAATCCTTATGGAAATTAATACTATTGATTGACACTTTTTCTCTTATGCCAAGTAGCTTCTCTCATATCGAAAGCAATGTCTTCTTGGATGTGAAAGATTAAATCAGGTCTCTCAACAGCAGGATTTCCCATAATAGCCATGATTTACATCCATGAATTTTTTTTGATTATTTAGAATCTTTTCTTCTAGAATTTTTTTTGTATTTTATGATCCTGAGGTCATTTCTAGGTGCAGATGCTATAAAATCTTCCCCACGATGGGGGGCCAAAATTTTTTTGGCGAGAAAATTTGTTTTTTAGAAAAATTGGTGTGTTTTAAGCCAACGCTATGGGAATATAAGTCCCCTCTACATGAATGGTATAGCTTCCATATGTCCATGCATGAAAAAGTGGTTTCAATGGTGTTCTTTTGACTAGAGATCCAACAGTGGAACAACAACTGACCCTGCAGTAAAGCTAGCAATTTCTGACTAGAGAAGAACTTTGTCTGAGAAGGGGAAAGCGAGTGAGAATGGAGATATGAGAAAATAATGTTGTGAGTAGCATACCAAATGCCCACACACATTAATTAGAAATTTAATTTACATGCATTTATAATTAGAATAAAAAAAACATCTGTAGGAGACGCTACAAGACCGAATGAAAACCCATTGGTCCCTGAAGTACCAATAAATTCCTCAATCAAAGAGGAAATAATTCCTTCTTTTTATTATTGAATATTGAGCAGAATTTTTGCATAGCTTGAGATTGGAAGAAATTTGAGGAAGAAGAGAAAATAGAATAAGAATGGAATTTTCTATCTTTTTGAGGTACAGAGCACTCTGGTCTTTTCGAAAATCAATCGTCAGCCCTTGGAATGACGTCAAGAATCCATTATATCCTTTTCTAAAATGGTTAAAATCTTTACAAATCCTTGACACCTTTTCAAATTCATTTGTTGTGAAGAAAACGCTCATGGTGGGTTAAAAACCAAATCTTGCAAAGCAACAATTACATTAGATTTAACCAGCTTAAATATAGACCATTTGATTTTCTCCTATAGCTTTGAAATCAATTCATCCACGTGGTAGGAATGGATTGGAGTGGTTATGGGGGAAAACCCTTGGCATTTTGTGATATTTTAGAGATTTGGAAATTTAGAAAAAATTGGCCTACACCCCTGCTTTGACTTTTCAACTTAGACATGTGGCACCTTCTTATTGGAAATGGGGGTCCTAGCCCCTTTCTCAACATTTTAACCTTTTTTGGAAAAAGGTTCAAAAAACTCAATTTCCTCCACCGGCCCACCTGCTTTGATTTGACTAGGACACGTGGAAGGATTCACCTTTGACTTTTTCCCTGTGAGCTTCAACTTTGACTTTTACCTTTATAGCTTGATCGAGGTTGTGGGTCATTTTAAACTTTTCACCCTTTTTACAAAGAGGATCAAAAAACACAAACTTCTCTACCGACCCACTTCTTTGATTTGACTAGGAAATGTGGCACATTCTGGTTGGAGATGGGGTCATGGCTCTTTCCTAAACATTTTAACCTTTTTTGAAAAAAAAGGCTCAAAATCTGAATTTCCTCTGCACGACCCGCTGCTCTAATGTTGGATTTCGAAATGTGGCATTATCTGATTGGTTGTGGGATTCAGGGAAGTAGTGAACCTTTATCCTTTTTAACCTTTTTTAGTGAAAAGGATAAAAACTTTGAAGTTCTCCATCGGCCCGCCCTTACTCTTTTGAATTTTTTGGCTGATTCGACTTTTCAGGTTCCAAGTGTGCCAATTATATTCTTGTAGCTTGGGACAAAAACTTCCACTTTTTCTGCAATTGGTAATTTCAGCTTTTTGGGTTCATGGGGTAAATTTATCATTTTTTTCCAAAAGTGACCAAAAGTGTTAAGCTCACCCAAAAAAACCTTTTCCTCCCCATCCAATAGGATCTTACCACGTACCTACATTCAGTGGGGCAAAAATTTGATAGGGAAAAGACACCCATCATCTCGACTATGGAAAAATTACATAGAGGAAGAGAACATCACCATTTTGAGTCCAATTTTTTAATTTCCTTTGCGAAATAGAGGCATGGAGGAAAAAAAATGATTTGACGACCCATTGCCATAGAATAGGTGAACAATTTTGATCAAAAAGGATATTTTAAAGAGGATATTTTGTGCAAAGACCGGGACATGGAGAATTTCTCAAAATGAGCAAACTAGAGATTTAAAAAACACTAGGGCATGAATTTTGCTAAATTCTTGAATCTCTAACTTGGCTTAAACACCAACAAAGGAAATGAGCTCAAAAAAATTAAATTTGGGCTATGAAAATGTAGAGTAGTTTTCAGGAGACAACAAAGTGATGCATGAGTTGTATATGTTTGGTTCTTGAATGGAATGATGAGTTTTTGGCAAGATGAATTTCACTCTAGATATCACTAAATAAACCTTTAATCCTCCTTATTTCTAAACTCTTCCATGAACTGCTGCAATCTATATCATTACCTTGCTTGCTTATGTAGTAGCAACATACTCTGCCTCTTGAGTAGACAAGGTAACAATATTCCACAGTTTAGAAATCCAACTAATTGTTGTGTCACCAATAGTGAATACATAACTTGTGGTGCTCCTCTTGCTATCCAAATCTCTAGCGATGTCTCCATCAACATATCCATGTAAAGAAACCTCTAACCCTCCATAACATAACTACTTACTAATGGTCCCACTCAAGTATATGAGAATCCATTGGAATGCATGCCAGTGCTCCTTTCCTTGATTACTCATGTATCTATTGACAACTCCCATGACATGGGAAATGTCTAGTCTTGTACATACCATAACATACATCAAAATTCCAACTGCTGAAGCATATGAAACTCTAGACATATATTCAATCTCTTCATATGTTTTAGGACACTATTATTTACTCAACTTGAAGTTCCCTGCCAATGGTGTACTTACTGGTTTTGCATCATTCATCCTAAACCTATCCAACACCTTGGTAACATACTCTTCTTAAGACAAACTTAGTATTTTATTATTTCTGTCTCTATTGATTCTCATGCCAAGATTTTTCTTCCCCTGCACCTAAATCCTTCATGGAAAATTTATTGGTTAACTGTCTCTTTAGCTCATTTATATCCTGCAAGTTTGAACATGCCACAAGTATGTAATCCACATACAAAAACAAGATAATATATGTGCTATTATCTAGTCTCTTAAAATAAACACAGTGATCAGAATGACATCTAGAGTAACTTTGTCCTATCATGAGCTTGTCAAATCTCAAATACCACTACCTTGGAGCTTTCTTAAGGCCATATAAGCTCTTCTTCAATCTACACACCAAATTCTCCTTCCCTTTGACTTCATATCCTTGTGGCTGCTCCATATATATTTCTTCCTCCAAATCACCATGAATTAAAATCACTCTTTACATATAGTTGTTCAAGATGCAAATATTCCACAGCTACCAAACTTAAAATAGTTCTAATGGAAGTCATTTTAACTACAGGAGAGGAAATTTCATCAAATTCTATGCCTTTTTTCATGTGCAAATCCCTTCACAAAAAATCTTGCCTTGTTACCTAATTTTCTCACCTTCTTTCTTCCTTCAACCTATAAACGCATTTTTTCTACAATGATCTCTTTCTTGCAGGAAACTAAAACAAATCCCAAGTTTGGTTGTGATCCAAGGAGTCCATCTCCTCATTCATACCCTTCTCCCACTTTTTCTATGTTTCTACCTACATTTCTTCTTAAAAAAAATTTGTTTCTCCACCATCTGTAAATAAACAATAGTAAATACCATGATGAATATAATCGTGTAGGAGGTTTACTTACCCTAGTAGAACGTCTCATAAGATTTTCTGGAGTTTGAGGCTTTTGTTGTTCTTACTAATTTTGATCTACAAAATCAACGCAGACTGTGTAAGGATTGATGTCAACTTGTTAATTTTATCAGCCCTTTGAGCACTTCTTTATCTTTTATCTCATCAAGTGCTACATACTCAGACTTCTCCAGCTTCTTGTCCTGTAGTCTGTTCCCTGTACATAACCCTTTCATTGAAAATAACATCTCTTTTCCTAATGAATTTTCTTCTCATCCAAACTCAACCACTGGAATCCAAAATCATCAGTGTCATACCCAATGAAATTACATTTATTTGACTTAGTTTCTAGCTTGGTCCTATTCTCATTATCAATATACAGAAAAATATTCACAACCAAAAACATTTCATAAAAGCATATTTTTACCTTCTTACTTGTCCAAGCCTTCTCTGATACTCCATCTTACAAAGCACTTGAAGGTCCTTTGTTTATCAAGTAAACAAGTAGTATCTATAGCATCTGTCCAAAATTGTAAGGGCAATCTAGCATGCAATATCATGCTCCTTGCATGCTCCATGGTAGTCATGTTCATCCTTTCTGATACACCATTCTAATGTGATGTTTTAAAAATTGTGTTCACCCCTACGGATTCCATTTTGTACAACAATAGTTATTAAATTCATTGTTGCAGTACTCTCCATCCATTATCTGATCTGAGAAACTTCAACTTCAAACTTGTTTCATTCTCAACCAAGAGCTTTCCACTTCTTGAAAGTATCAAAGACATCAAATTTATTCATTATACAATAAACCTAAACCTTCATAGTAGCATCATCAATAAAAAGTAACATAATATTGTGAACCAATAAGAGAAGATACCTGAGCCATCCCCCACACATCCGTATGAACAAGATCTAACTTGTGTTCTCTTTCTTGGTTGATCCAACCTTGAGAAATATCACATGCTTTTGTTTCCCATCCACAAAATGCTCATAAAATTCCAGGTCTATGTTTTTCAAATTTGACAACTTTCCTTGTGAATGTAAAATATTCATCCCCTTCTCACTCATATGGCCAAGCCTGTGATGCCATTGAGTCATGTCTATACCTATAGTAGCTAAAATAGTATAGGGATCAATACTAATAGTGGATAAATACAAAGTACCTACTTTCTTACCTCTTGCATACCACAAAAAAACCCTTGGTAACTTTCCAAGAATATGTTGTAAGTGTAACCATACAACCCTCATCTCTTGATTTCCCTACATAGAAATTATATTCCTCCTTAGGCTATAAACATGCTTGACATTCTTCAACACCCAAATGTTATCATTCTACAATTTAACATTGAGCACTATCTTTTCCAACAATATTACATGGTTCATCATCACCAAGATATACATGCCCAAAAATTCCCTTGAACATAATCTTGAAAATATTGTCTATGAGGAGTTGCATGAAATGAAGCACCAGAATCTAAAACCCAAGATTATAATTTTCTATCCAAAGAAATAATAAGATCATCTCTGTAACATATCGCCTGCTACATTTTCCTCTTTGTTCCCTTCTTGCTTGATCTTTCCCTTATTTTAAAGACCAACAATATTTCTTTGTATGTCCCTGTTTTTCACAATTTTAGCTTACCATCCTACTTTTGGATTTAGATCTGACCTTCTTAGACCTTTCATGGTGTCTAGGACCTTTTTATTTTTCCTTTTGTCTTCCCCTGTTCTCTACACTCAAAGAATTACTAGATGAATCACCTGTGATTTTTCTTCTCATGTCTTCACTAAAAATCATACCAATAACATCATCAAACTTTAAAGTTTTTGATCCAGAAATAGAATTTACTCACAATCATAACCAAAGTATTCCAACTTTCAGGAAATGAGCACAAAATCAAAAGAGTCCCTAACTTCATCATCAAAATTTACTCCTACAGATCTTAATTGATTACTAACTGTGTTGAATTCATTCAAATGATCATTTATTGAACCATCATTTCAAACATATTTATATGAAACAAACATTTCATGAGAAATAGCTTGTTGGAGGCTAAGGGTTTTTCATATAATTTACCTAATGTTGTCTATTAAATCTACCGTTGTCTTTTCCTTATAAATATTGAAAGCTACTGTTTCTTCTAGGCACAACCGTATGGTTCCTAGTGCCTTTCGATCAAGAAGATGTGTCATTATTTATCTTTCATAGCTGATGGACTTCAAATCTTTCCACTTTTAAATGGTAGATAAAGATATTTCTAATATAAGTAGCCCTCCACTTGCATATTCCATAGCTGAAAGTTTTGGTCGTTAAAATTTTCAACCCTAAACTTGCTATCTTCTGTCCATTACTCCCACTCAAACAAGAAACCCTCCTGTGAGCTTTTTTTGCCAAAACAAAACCCTTCTCTGATACCAATTGTTAGGATCGAAATACAGATGAACAATAAAACATAGAATTAAAACAAAAATAAAAGAAACATGCAATCACAAGATAAACCCAAGATTTAACGTGGTTCACCCAATTTGGGCTACATCCACCATAAAAATACGCCAAACTTCTACTTTTATTCAGTCCATGAGGAATACAATACAATTCTCTCTTTTTCATATTCTAGAAAGAGTAAATCTATGCACACATATATACAACTTGTGCACCTCTTTGTAAAAGTTTTATTCAACCACAAGCATCCTAAATATCAGATGCTCATAAATAATACATGCATACTAAATAAGATAAACATATTAATAACAAAACTCCAGTCTATTAACAAGACAATGTTTTTTTTATTCATGACCTTGATTTCCTCTCCAAATTATAGAAAAAAAGAAAACCAAACTACTACTTTAACTTGCAATCAGGCTCCACAACTTCAACACTATATGACCATGTCTTCACAATCAAGGATAGAATGCCTTTAAACTTACTCCTTATCATGTTTAACTCACTAATAGAACTTAAACAACATAGAAATTTCTCTGCAAGCGCAGGAAATACATTAGGGAATATGTTTGGAACCACTATTGATAGCCACAACAATATAGTTCCTCCCTAGCATTATTACATTGGGATTTACTCTATGTCCTGTGAGACAACTTGGTAGTGAATAATTAGTGCTTCTTTTAACAATATTTTTCCTCATTTATTTTTTTAAATAAAAAACATCTTGGAAGAAGGACTTACTTAACCCACAATAACTTTGTAAACATTTTTTCAATAATATTTGTGAAAATATAAAGAGATTTAAATGGGGAATGTGCATCATATGTATCCTAGGGGGTAACATTTAAGTAAACTTAAATATGTACAAAATATTAAATACAAACACAATTTAGTTTCCATAGCCAACTTAAAAATCAAGCTAATTGGGTAACTCTGAATAAATATCCTTATGGCTACTACGTTGCCTCCAATCTAGGGATTACCAACCAAGTTTATAGAAGCAAACATCAGTGAAGAGAGCCAAAAAGCATAGAGATAGAAGAAAAATTGGAAGATAATCTAAAAACATCTAAAACATTGATTGATAATTATTAGGGGGTGGTTTATGATTAACATATTGACTTAATATATGTGGTACACAATGTAGTCTAATGGTAGGAACGTCTAAAATGGATAAATCCCTACCCCAGTCATTTATAAGTGCCTGCAATTCAATAACAAGTTAGCATTTTTTTACAGAATGTGTAGACTTCATACCAAATTTGATTATATAGTAAAAATTTGGATTACAATTTATACTTGATTTATCTATGATAGCCCTTCAAGCAATTGATTTGTCTGAGCTTAGCTACTTGGTTGAAGAGAATGTGATAATGCCTATAAAGAACTGTACAGTCGTATACAATTTTTTTAGACTATATTCAAAAGTTGTTCTAATTCATAGCATTTATTCTCAGTTCTCGAATCTGACACTAATGCTAGCATGGAAATCAACCTTACAATTTTCCTTACTTAAAAATAACACTTTTCTCTAAAAAAACCTAATAATGCAACGCTTAACCCTGCAAGGAATGCAACCAGAATGACAATCGCAATACTGATGGGCCCCAAATTTTGTATAATACTGTCAAAATGCCTTTGTAAATTAATGGGTAACGTCAAAATCAATTTCTTGTTACAAAAACATAAAATTACCAAAATAAAAATTCAAATAGCCAACTTCTTAGACCAATGAGTCATCGAAGGAATTTGACCCCGACAAATATGTCAAAACAGTCAGGCCATTAGGCACTAGAGGTGAATAGTTGTGTCTAGCAGGAGGTAGAGGAGGGGTATATTACTAGATTTCAATCACAAATTACTAATGAATTGGAGGGTCTGCAATTTCAAAATGAATGGGATCTAATGTATCATCATTATGTTCCTTGTCAATGAAATTTAAATCGACATAAAAGGAAAGCTCAATTTCATAATGAATCAACTATCGAATTTTCAATTTTGAAGGAGAAGCCTCTCTTCACTGCTACCATCTTCATTTTTCATATGTTGTAAACATCAAGAAAAAATCATTTTTTGTCAAGGCAAATCTTCAATCAAAATTATCTAATCCATTTCATGTCATTTCCTAAGCCCCATTTTCATCCATATGCAACAGTATAAATGTACGAGCTTAGTATTTCAAAGCAGTAGTATCTTTTATAGTAGTTGTTTTGCTATGTTGATTTCCACTTACTTTCATAGTAGTTTGGTTGTCCCCTAATCATTAGGAGTCTTCACTTTGATTGGACTTTTTTTCCCTTGGACATCTTCATTTCGTGAATAATAAGCCTTGTGAAAGCTGTAGCTGTTGGTTGAAGAACCAACTAGTTACTATTGTCAAGTTTGATTGCTCGATCAACACAAAAATTTACGATCTAATAATGCATGCAAAAAGTTCATGTTTGAATATGGGTTTTGGACGGTATTTTTTAGGCAAAATTCTCTCCCAGAATGAGGTCACAACTCTGGTGTAATTATCATGCCTCAGATGAAATATGTGACTCATAATTCCAGGATTCTTTTGCGAATTAGCAAACGACATGAATTGCTCATTGATTTTGACATTGGTTTACAGTACAATCAACACCATGACATTGATTTTAACCGCATTAGTGGTATTTTTTTCCATTTTCATGAAGAGGATATGACCTTTTTTCATTTCACTAACATTTGATTTGTGTATCTCTTTCAATACTGATTAAATATTCCAATAAGTAATAGAAGTGTCTATAATTGCTCTAATGAAACTCTAGGCAAACCTTGTGTCATCAGTTAGAATAGTAGTTTTCAAGAACACCAGTTTGCTTCACTCCAATTTCTTCTTGATTAATAGGTCAATGTTCAATATTGTGGTGTCAGAATTTACGAGAGAGGTTGGATTCTCATGACTAAAATAATTCTCTCTAAAAGTTATGACATTATCTAATTGTACTTGGAATCCCCTTTATATAAAATAATTGTATTCATCTAAAGATTACACTTCATTAGGTAATTCAGTTCTCTAATACAAGTAATGCAAAATCCCTTTAAAAACCACCCTTTAATAGGAAATGGGTGAATTTTACACTTTTGTCCATTTGGGAAGTTCGATATCAACAGTTAGATGTTGCCTATTTAATTAAAGTAATGTGTGAAAATCCTACTTATTTAGCTAGCAATAGGGATCAAATTTATAATATGTAAACATAGGTCTCTAAATGCACACTTATCTTAGGATAAAATTGTCAATTTGATAGCAACTTATTCACTATACTAGAGTGGCTCCGAAAAAAATGTCTACCTTTTCATACTAAATGTTAGCAAATATCTATCATCCACTTCTTCATTTAATAACTGTAGGGATGAATAACAAACATTATATGGATTCAATTCAATGGGAACCTTACATGTTGGGATTACATAGTCTACAGTAAATGTATGCAAATGGGGGCATTAGCTTTTATTGGGCTCCTCCATAATTTCACTGAATGAGGTCATTGGCTGAAAACTCTTTGTAGATTGGTGGAGGAGGGACTATATATAGCTAATGATAGGCAACCTCATAGCTCACGTTCAATGAGATTGCACATAAACAAGAAATTTATTTTTTTATATGTAATAGTACAACATCTTCTAGGGTTCCAATGAAATATAAACAAGATTTGAAAGCATACCAATAATTTCTGGTGACCTTTCCTAGAATGGCCCTATGGGTAATTCCCCCCTCAACCCTCTACAAAATCACAATAATAGCAACAGTAAGAAATATATTTAGGAAACTGATAAAAATCCCCTACCAAAAAAAGAATTAAATAAGTTCATATATATCAAATCTATCAATAAAAAAACAAAGTAAATACCCATTGAAGCAAACATACATATATTTGATCTATTGTTTGCTTCAACGTATTCAAAAGAAATCGTGCATATTTGATCAGATTTTTTGCTCATGTATACAATGGGAGTACCAACTGCGCAAAACAATAGAGATCTCCCATCCAAAATTAATTCCTGGAGGAAATTGACTTTGGGTTAAGGGACAGGGTCAACGAGCCCACCCTAGAAAAAATTATATTTATGTGGGTTGAAGGTGGGGTATGTAGCCACAAGGGTTCACCTACTAAAAGTATGGAATAGCATGTTCGTTCGAAGGGTATTATATAATACCTTTTATTCTAGTTTTTACCTCTAATTATTCAATTTATAATACCCCCTCCTGTTATATTATTAGAATGAAAATACCCCCTATTTTTTCCAATGTATCTTACCCATTTTGCAATTACAAATTTATTTACCATTTTTTATTTCTACCCGAATATATTAAGCACAAAAAATATATCATATTTCTCACTCAATTGTTTTTTATATGCATTTTCTCTCGAAAGATTGTTTGAAGCCATTCAAGACCTATTACCTATTACCTTATGAATTGCAAGTTGTAATCATTTACCAATAGTTCTTCAAATAATTAAAATGGTGAAATAATATCACTTGCGCTTGTTGGTTGTCAAATTAGGACTTTAATGAAAGTAACACTAAGGGGACACAAAAGTCCCTCCTCTTTAATGGGAGAGGTTCCCTTATTGAAAGAAAATAGCACAACTGCTTACAAATGTAAAACTTCCAAATTTTATGAGGAACCTTTGATATCATGACAGTGTTTTAATGCAAGAGAGATTATCAATACAAGAGAACATAAGAACTAATGGAGGGAAAAGGTAGAATAGCACTTTCAGGAAGTATGGATAGTGAAGTAGTTCCTTATAAATGTTGAGCAAGGACAATATATAGAACATAATCATTCATAATAAAAACCACCAGATGTAATTTCACAGACACAAAGTTCTAGAGATGACATCCACAAGAATACAAAGCTTCGTAATGAAAATATATTAATGTTTCAACAACTTTAGAAAATAGGGGATAAATAACAAAGATAGAAACAGGAAAGGAAAATATTCTGTATTAATAGCTTTAAGTCCTTTAACACTTTCAAAAATGACCAGAGTTCTAGCCCCTTGGAATGGTGAGGAGCGCTCAATAAATAGCTTACAAAGTGGTTACATTTGGTAAGCATTTCTTTTAACCAAAATATTTATTACTGAAATGTATAATACAAATCCTTAATTAAATTACATGGAGATCAACACTAAAAATACAAGAAGAGAAAGAAGAGCTAGAAGTAGAGAAATCTGATTATGACTGAGGGGGGCCCACTGATTTGAGGATTCAATGTCTAAATCTTTTCAATGCTTCTGCTATTTCCACACCTCTTAGAATTGTTGTGTTGGAAGTAGTATGTGTCCATGTGCCTAAACATTTCTCCATATCTTTATCAGACTCGGTATGCTCCAGATATTCTTTATTAGCCTCAGTAATAGTTGAATAAAGAGAACAAATGTCTTTCATCTTCTCCTTAGTGAACGACTCTTCTTTGAATAGATCGCCCTTGACAAAGGTTCTGAATTGGACCTTGATTTATTAAAGAGAAAAGGAAACTCCTGTATTTTCATCCTAAAGATGGCAATGAATATCCTTGAAGGTAGATAAAACACAGGTTTTAAAGGACTCACCTTTTTACCACACATTTCTCAATTCTCCCAATACTTCCTCAGAACTTTTATCTTCCACTCTATGTTGAAGATCCATGTTCTTGACAAGTTATTCTTTGCATCATCAAACACATTGTTTTCCAAAAGGATCTTCTCATCAGTTTTTCCCATTAGATGAAGGTCTGTAATACATCCACTCCAGAATTTCAGTTCCTTCTCCATGGCTTTGATTGAGGAAATGATTTTCTGTTGCAAATTTATCACCTTCTCATTGGTTTTGAAGGCTTCCTCAATGAAATTCAAACCTGCTATAGTCATATCATCAACCATGGCCTCAACAACCTTCTCATAAGTTTAATAACTATGAATTTCTTTTATGCTTTGAACTTCATCCTAACTAACAACCATGGGAGGTGGGAGAGTAGCTAATGGAGTTGGATCCAAAACTTTATCTTTTGTTAATAATGATCTGATAAAGTTGGAAATAACTTGGGTCTAATCTTCTAACTACTCCATGGTTTGTTTTCCTTTTTCAACTCATTCAATAACCTTAGTGATAGTTTCTCAAAGGTTATGAACCTCACTCTCAGGTGTATATTCTCCTAGTGGAATTTTGGAAAGATCCAAGTCAGAGATCAAGAGATCCTTCTCTTCCTTATCTTTCCTAGGTCTGATAACCTCAATAAACTGCTAACCTTGAGTATCAGATACCAACCTTGAATTAGTCTATTCTTTCTTCATTGGAGGATGAGGAGTAGTCCCAAGTAGAGCTGCCACATCATCAAAATAGGGCCCGTTTAATCAAGAAGAAGAATTTATTTTCTTGTTATCTAGTATGGGCTACATCCAGGAAAAGGAAGAAGAAGAAATGGAGGATTCAAGAGGTTCGAGTGTAAGAGAACTCATGGCACTCAGATTTTGAACTACTGTTTCCTCTGATGGGGAAGGGCATGGAACCTCAAGAATTTCCATTGCAAAGGAATCTGTTAAACTTGAAGGTTCAGTTCTTGATTCTTCCTTCTCCATCTCAGCAGTGGTTGCAAGGGTTTCTTCTGGTCCTGTTGTCTCATCATCCTCATTCTCTTTTAGAACAATAATGTTCTCTAGTCCAATAGGAAATTCTGATTGCTCTAGAAGATTCTCTTCCTCGATTAGTTCTTGCTAAACCTCTTTGACCTTCTTCTGATACACTTGAGTGGATGAAGAAGGGCTAGACATTTCAGGTTGTTTCAATGAGGAAGGAGGAGTTTGCTCAAGTACCTCAGTACTGGGTGTGTGTACTTCCTTCCCAGGTGTGGAAGTTTCTCTTGAAGAATATCTACCCTATTTTTTTTTGAATTCACAAACTTTCCTATCAAACCAAACCTTAGTTCTGATAAAGACAGGGGCCATTATCTCACTCAAATCATGTTTCTCCTTTACATACCAATCCAAGGTTTCTAGAGGTGTATGCTTGATGGATCTTTCATACTTAAAGGATTAGAAGCCCTTATCATCATCCACAAGCCCTTCATGCACCTGGTAGAGATTAAGATCTAAGATCTGTTGCTGAGAGAATCTACCAAAATACCTCCTCTTGGCTTCAAAATCATCACCACAGTCATCCCAATAATCCTCTATGTCAGGACGATGATAATAGGTTATTCTGAGATTCTGATCGATGAATTTCTTCAAATGAAAGCAAGTCCTATACCTGAAGAAATGAATAGTAAGAGGAGTAATAGCCCTTTATATATTTTGGGCATCTAGGGATATCTTGCATGTATAATTACCCAAGGAAATTGGGAAATGAAGTCATGTGATCTTCTTGTCTCTACAAGTTCTATGGAGTTTTTCTAGCTACCTGCACACCTCAACCAAAGCCATTTTATCATTACAGAACATGGGAAGCTTAAGAGGTTCACTTTCAAAACAAGCCAATCTAATATATGAGAAATTTTTGAAATGGATGAAGAAAGCCCCATACTTGGCTATCAGAGCCCTAACCTCATCAATAAATCTCTAGTAGAGTCACCCTCCAAAATTCTCACAATGTACATGGTGAAAGCATCATTCACACTTCTGAGATTATGATTGATTTCCTTGAGGGTAAATTGAGAGAAATATGTGTATATGGGTTCATCCTTCTTTCCCTTAATGTAAGTGAATCTAAACCACTCTCAAGATGTTGCTAGGGTGTACATGAAATAAGAATTCATGTAGTACTTCTTATTTTTCTTAACATTTGTCAATTGTTCAGTCAGGTTCATACAAATGATCTCAACCTAGTTTAGGTTTTTTTTACCCTCACAGATGATGATGATGAAAGGACACATCCAAAAATGGAAGTTTTTGGTAGAGGGCATCCCCATAATACGAGTGAGAAATATGATGAAATATGATATTTCTTCATTGAAATCAACCCTGTACAACGCTTTGGAGATTCGGGATGCTTCGTTCTTAAGGCACTTCATCCATTATTTAGCCACTCGTGCCTTGTATTTGTCGTTGTCCTTATCAAACATTTCTTGAGCTTGAGCGAGAGTGAGGATAATGGATTATTTTGTCTTAGGAATGCATAGGGTAACAATTATGGTGGTAGTATCTAGTTTTGCTATCAATTATCCATGCACATTAATAGCTTCCTTGGAATCTAGATCAAGAAATAAGCTCCACAGGTGAGCATGGTGTCAAAACACTACATAGAGATGGGAAAACCAATAGAATACGTTATTCCACTATCATTGATCATTTGGGCCAATGGGATCAGGGTTGTCACCATTAACCTACCCCAAAAATCATCAAAATCTAAGTGTTGAACTTTGTTGTCCCTGATATTAGGCACAGAGGTCTCCAGAGGTGAAAAATGCTTGTGCTTGATCTTCATTTTTTTAGTGCACAAAAAAATGTCCCTCAAAGATAAAATCCATGATAAAAACACAAAGGGATACATGAAAATGACTCAATTGCAAGAATATGGGAAAGAAATAACGAGGAAATGTGACAAATGCATAGACGATGGTCCCTTTAAATAGTTGTTCAGGAGAGAGAAGATCATAAATGCACATTAAATACCCCTTGCACCAACTCAAAAAGGTGTTATGTGGGAAAAGTAGAAAAAATTGGCCTGGATGGTCCATGGGACATTGGGACATGTGGGACACAAAAATCCAAGTCGGCCGATGTAGGTGATGCAGGCCAAAATACCACAGGAGGTCCAGGGACACAGAAATGTGAACGACGTAAGGACCCAATTCGGCCGATGCAAGTGTTGCAAGAAATCAGGGAATAGGAAGCCCAGGCCAGTTGGGACAGATGGGCAAAAAAAGTGTGAAGAATTTGACTAACAAGAACTTGCAAGAAAATTGACCGATTGGTAAAAAAACGTTCTGCCGAAACTTGGGACATATGGGACAAGAAAACCTTATTCAGCCAATGCAGGGAATGATTGAACATGAAGCCCAAAGTTACTTGGGACATGAGGGACAAAAAATTCTGACATACCTGCAAGTTACTAAAATGACCCCAACAAACGACATTTTCACTATCTTTTCAAATTTCCTCTTCTCTGAAAAATTACTAAAGGGTGCCAACTCAAAATTTTAAAAATTTTCAACCTTTGAAAAGAGGGGAATTTTGAGGGGACAACAGCATTGAAAAGCATACTCAATCCTAGTTTTTTACTGTCTTATTATTTCTTGATTAAAAATTTAGATTTCTTTATTAAGAAAAGATTATAATTTAATTTATGACCACACTCCTTTTGCAATTTTAACGTATTTACTTTTAAAAACTAAGGTTCAAATGTTTTAATTTTATATTAAAATTAAACATCTCTTTCCTTTAGCCCACCACTCTAACCTTACCCCAATACCATCTTATTAATTGTTGGTTAAGAATCTATATTTTTATTAAAAAAGAAATTATAATTTATTTAATGACCACACTCCTTTTTCAACTTTAAGGTATTTACTTTTAAAAACTAGGATTCAAACCTTTTAGTTTTGTATTAAAATTAAAACTCTCTTTACTTTGGCCCACCTCTCTAACCTACCCCCAATACCTAATTCAAAACAATAATAAATTAAATCCTTTCACCCCCTCATGTCTACCAGTATATTGAATTTATTTTTATTAATTTTAATTGCCTCAATATGAACCCACGTGCTAGGATATTTCCTAGCTAATGAAACCCCGTGGGGTGGGGTTGGTGAACCTCCCCGCAACCCTTACCCCAATGTAATTACACAAGCCACAACCTCTACGTTTTCTACAAACAATTTCTACTTTGTTTTATTACATTGTTAGTTGGTATTTAATTTTATGGGGTACGTAACCTGAGAAACGTCCTATACAAATCTCTTATAGTACTTATCCAAACCCATGAAACTGCATAGCTCAGTCACACTAGTGGGTGTCAGCCAATCCATAATGGCTCTAATCTCGGAAGGATAGACTGTGATTCCTTCCCCAAAAATGATGTGACCCAAATACTACACCCCTGACTGAAAGAATGCACACTTCTCTAGGTTCCTGTAAAATTGCTTCTCATGAAGACACTATAGAACCTGACGAAGGTGTTCCTCATGCTCCTCACATGTGCATGAGTAAATTATAATGTCATTAATAAAAATGAGCACAAATCAGTCCAAAATCATCCTAAACACCCCGTTCAAGAAGCTCATGAACACTGCGGGGGCGTTTGTCAAACCAAAGGGCACAACTGTGAACTCATAGTGCCCATATCTCATGCAGAAAGATGTCTTTTGGATATCTTCCTTTACAATCGTCAGCTAATGGTATCCGGACTTACGATTAATCTTAGAAAATAATGTCTCCCTCTTCATCTGATCAAATAAATCATCAATGCAAGGAAGAGCGTAATGATTCTTGATCATTACTTTGTTCAGCTACCTGTAGTCCACACACAAGCATAAGGATCCATTCTTCTTCTTAAGAAAAATAATTGGTGCACCCCAAGGGAAAAAATTAGGATGGATTAGGCCTTTCTCAAGAAGTCCCTAAAGCTACAACTTGAGATCACAAAGCTCAGGTGTGGTCATCCTATAAGGAGCGTGTGAGATAGGTTATGCTCCTAAAACCAAGTCAATGTGGAATTGTATCCCAACTCACTAGGAAAAACATCATAAAACTCTTACAATATGGGGTACCCATCAAGTGAAGGTAAAATAGCCCCATCCTCCGACCTATCACTAAAGGTAATAGCATACAAATGAAATCTAAGTTGTGCATATTGCATAAGTTGCATAGCAGAAATAATGCGAATATAAATGGGTCTCCTAACTCCGACTATCACTGAATAAAATTCCAAATCATCTCTACATAATATAGTCTTATAGTAACAATTCACTCTAGCTCTATGTGTAGATAACCAATGCATGCCCAAGATTACCCTACACAAACCCAACAAAAGGATACAAAGATCTGTGGTAGTGATGAAGGGTCCCAAATCCACGACACACTCCTTAACTAAGGAGTCTACAAATATTTTGGTTCTAGAAGCCATCTTGACGTCCCTATTAAGACCATGTCTAACTTCCACCGGAATCTAATGCTCTACTAAAGATGGTACGATAAAAGAATCACACGAACTAGAATCAAACAATATAGAGGTAGGAATACAACCAATGCTACATGTAGTCTCTATCATAGTTCCCTGATGCACATCCTGATGGTTCTCAACTACTACAAAGATCTGATGGCTACGTCCCATGTCACCAATTATAGGATTTGAAATTGGTGCCTTACACTTGTTACTATGGTTCTGAGGACACACTCTCCAATGATGTCCAAGAATACCACATCCATAACAACTACCTGGTCCTCTTCAATGAGATGTGGCTCTAGTTGGTATTCTAGTGGTCTATGTTGTGGATCGTGATGATCCGTTATGGACTTATGAGGTCCCTACTGATGAGCTCCTGCTAATTATGCTCTTAGTGTACCCTGTGTCCTAATGGGACCCTTAGGGGGAGGCCCCATACTATGTCCCCTTTGAGCGTTGAATCTTTGTGGAGGTATGAATGGTGGATGAGTCTATTACTGCTACTGAGGTGGTTTTTGTGGTGGCCTGAATGAATACTATGCAAAACCATGTCGGCCACAAGGAGGAGTTGACCCCCTTGACCTATTATCCTACATCTATTGGATTTGGCTCCGCACTCTATCCCTGGCCTACTGAGTCATCCCCCTAGCCTCTTCTGCAATGTAGGATTTCTCAATGACCTCTGCTGAGTTCCATGGCCAATGAATGCACACCCCACCTCACAAATCCAAATTTATGCCCCTGATAAACCTTGAATCCTGACATGCTCATCTACATATAGTCGACATACTAAAGTAATTCTATTAATCGAATCTCCTACTCTACTATAGTGATGGATTCCTAATGTAGGTCATGGTACTCATCTGTCCTCCACTAAATAAACCTCCTAGATAACTATCTACCTATGAACCACTTCTCAAATATGTCCTAGGTCATTGTCTCTAAGTCTAATGGAGCTTCTTCTCCTCATTCCTCAACCAAACACCTACTCCATCCCTTAGAAGATGAATAACAACACGAGATTTCATGTTGCTAGTACATGGGTAGATCTTGAAGCACCCACTCAAGATCACTAATGAATCCTCCCCTTGAAAACCACCTATATCTCTGGAATAATGAGATGGGATTAGCTTCAGGATCTCCCTTATATGATCTGCAGTTGATGATTGTCAACCCCTAGGTCTATCTACATGCTCCTCCCTCGACCTAGGTCTCTAAGATCTATCTCTGTGTCCTGAAATCCTATATCCATGTCCCCTCTGAGGTGAATATTATCTAACTGACTCCATGTGGGAGTTCTCAGTCATGTACTCATCATTGTGTCGAAGAGATGCACGAGCCTCAACTAATGGCTGTCTATCCTATCTGACAGGTCATCCTCCTAAATATCCTCCATGTATAGCGACATTAACATCTTGAAGCATCTGTAATATCTGAGGTAAAATTACAACTACAACCTGATCTGGAGGTGGAAATTATATATCTACATGTAAGAACCCCTTATCTGATCCGTGCCTCTTGCATAGACCAATGCGAGAGTTACTTCATCATGCTAGGTTTTATTTCAGTTTTTTTTAAGCTTGTTATATTATACAAATATCATACAATGTTGTTTTCTAGGTTTTAGAGTTGTGTTAGGTTTAATGGTCACGTCTCATGTTTTCAAGTGTGCCCAAGGGTCCAACATTTTAACCCATGACTCTGATTCCAAGTGTAACGCCCGCAACATTACCTGCATGAAACCCAAGGCAAACCTACGTCAACTAGAAAAATTATGGAATAATTTTATTCTATTTTTAAACGCACCCACAATATCATATGCGAAGTTACATTCATCACATTCTTGTGTTTAAAATTACCTTTAATAGACATTATTAATTTTCCTTTAGATCCCATTTAAATAAAATAATAAACTTTCCCAATACCTTATAATAAAAATAGTTATTCTAAAACAAGACTTTGGCTCCCCTATAATTTACTTTAATATAATTTAATTTTACCTAAATTAATTTTACTTAAAATGTGGTATATTTAATTAAATAATAAAGTTCTATAATACCCACAAAAGGGTCAAAGTTGCATTAAGTAAAAAGGTCTCTAAAAGAAACTTGGGTTAGGAAAAAATAACAACACCCCCGACACATACTAGAGTGGCCCCAAAATAATGTCTACCCATGAAAATTAAATTTGAATTTCTCACATCCACTTCCCACTTAC
This sequence comes from Taxus chinensis, assembly GCA_019776745.2. Lineage (NCBI taxonomy): Eukaryota > Viridiplantae > Streptophyta > Pinopsida > Cupressales > Taxaceae > Taxus > Taxus chinensis. The sequence continues at coordinate 806,847,951 of CM034147.1, forward strand.
TTTTTGTAGGGATGAATCTCATCCATTGGATGGATTCATTTGGGGCCCTTAGATCTAGGGATTCAACTAACCCTAAGTATGCATATGAAAAGCTATTTTCCTTTTTTTTTTGACTTATTGTTTCTTCTTCTTGTTTTGCATATTGGTGGAAGATGAGGTGGAAGCCATGAGAGGAAACCTCAAGCTCAAGTAAGAATTAAGCATTCTCCCTTTTTTGATCTATTTAGACCCTTTTCTATGGTTACAATGCATTTACTTATTTTGTTTCTCTCACTATTTATTGTATTTTCCCAAATGGGCAATTGGGTATTTACCATATTTTAGAGAAGGAGGAAGAATGGTGTTGAATGTGTGTGTGTGTGTCTACACACACAAACACACATAATTACATTATATATATATGTCGTTTTCTAAGTTTTGGTCGTGGAGGGACCAAACAGGCTGCGTATAAAAGGGAGTACCGACTGTGCAAAGGTTAAAATGACCACAGTTTTAATGCATGGAGGAATATTATTTGGGTTGGGGGGACGGTCACAGAACCCACCCCAATTTATTTACACAGGCCGTAACCTCTACGTTTTTTACAAATAATTTCTACTTTATTTTATTACATTGTTATTTAGTTAGTATTTAATTTGATATAATTTCTTTTATATATGTGTGTGTGTGTGTGTGTGTGTGTGTGTGTGTGTATTTAAATTAATGATATCAATATTACTATTAATATCAATAATAATGCTATTTTAATATCAAGACTATTATCAAGAAGTAATGATATTTTATATTATTAACTAATTTTAATCTTACACTTAAAATTTTCTTTTACAATTTGATGGTAATATTACCAAGTGATAATTTATAATTATGTTTCACCCATCACTACCCTTTTCTTTGATATTTAATTAAAAATGAAATTGATTTAATTTAACAACATACTTACATACTTAATTAGTAGTTCCTTTGTTCAACTAGATTTTAACGGTTCCATATATTGTTTGACAAGATGAAAAATCAACCAAGGATTTAAGGATTTTCCATTTACTTATATAAAATTTAAAATTTCTTTCAACCTCTACAAGGGGGTGAACAAATATAGTTTGTTTCACTACCGTATGCATTTCATGTAGTACAATAAGAATAACTATTTATTTGCTTGTACAAAATACAAGTTTGCAACCATTTTCACAAGAAATTATAACAAAATTTCTCAATAGTTTTAAGACAATAACAACACCTTATTGAAGCCAATAAATAAAATAACATGTGAGCAAAGTTGTTTTCTTTTCCATCACATTTCATTGACTTGATTCAATTCAACAAACCTATAGTTCCTCCTTCAAATAATTAATGAAATTATTTTCATACTTTTTCCTTCATTTACAATGTCAACTTAGATTACATTTGATAATAACACACTAAAATTTCACTATAAACAAACACAAGTTTAGAAGACTTCCTTACAAAATGGAGGAAACATAGTAAAAACATACAAGATAGTCCATTTTTATTTTCCCCAATGAAGAAGAATCCTTCATCATCTAAACTTTGACTTCTTCCAAGATCAACACACAACCAAAAATGGGGGAGTAGGAAACACTCCGCACCCAAACATTACTCCAATGAGGAAGTGAAGCCTACTTCCTCATTGCCCCCCGAGCCCCAGTAATGAGACAGTAAGGAATATTTGACAACCATGGAAATGAAATACAAGGATTCCATATTTACTACCAAGCCACATTCATACAAGAAAATAACCACAAAACACACATTTTTAAACACAACAAATTCCCAAAAACAATGGCTCGAAAATAAGCCAAGTAGAGAAAGGAATATGGGGATACTGTTGTTGCTCCTAATGGTTTGGATTCAAATCTCAAAAGACCTCCAAAACACAATCAACCCAAAAATATCTTATGCCTCCCTAAAAATAAAAATACATATCTTATTCCTCCCTCTCTCTTATGTCTCCCACAATGACAAAAATAACAAGATGAAAAAAGGTGGGGAATTGAATCCACTCCCTCCTAAATATACCCAAGGAAAATCTTATTCCTCCCAACAAATTTCATCCCCATTTCACTGTCTCATAAAAATTCTAATAACATTTCACTACCCAACAACATCAAGAAATAAATACATTCATTCAACACATAAACATACAAGGCAAGAGAAGAAAACAATGGTGCAAGACCCTACCTTGCCATAGCAAGACACCACTTCACAATAAATTACCAAATTCCTCCAATCTCAAGCAACTCCAAGCAATATTCAGCTCCAACAAGCACTCCCAAAATCAAGCATTGCAAAATGATAGAACCAAAACCAAGCAATTAACCCCCAAAACTTAACAAAAATTCTAATAAATAAAAAAGAGGGAGAGGGAGATGATGTGGCTCCTTGCAGGATGCCATGTCATTTCTTCTACATTTCACATCACCAAATTCAAACTCATACCCCAAAGCATAATAAATGGGTGGTCGGGGAAAAGACCACCCTCTTACACACTCAACCCAATCCACACCCCTTAAGGACAAAATTAATTACCCATGTAAGAAAAGTGCACTTGAATGTCATTTTACTTCATTAAAACAAAAATAGGACCTAAAATAAGCCCCTCACATCATATTCTAGGTGGGTGGGTGGCTTTAAAGGGTGTGGGATAAGATTAGCTTCTCGCACAAGTCTCTACAATAGCCTAGAAGGTCAAAATGCGAATTTCATAAGGAATATTGAGTACACACAACCCAAAACACATTAAGCTCATCCCAAACAAACACACATAAAAGCTACCAACTCACAATTATTTCCCTTATTTTATTGACATCCTAATTAGCACTATAAAAAAACATTTTAAATTAACTTAAGAGGGGTGCAAAACATAATTAATAAAAGTGACTCTAAATGCATAAAAATACATAACTCGCAATTAAATAAAAATCAGCAAGACAAAATTGTAAAATTCCCAAGGTCACTTTTGAGGTCACCCCCCAATGGGGAACTCCTAACCAACTACAAAAACACAAAAACATATGAAAACACATGTTTCAATGCTGACCTATTGCCAATACTCCATATTATCTTGATGTTGGTCTCCTACCCCCCTTTGGTTTATTATGTTACAAAACACCTAAAAAAGTCAAGACAATACCTCTCTGGCCTTGTGGCCATATTAAAAACATCGAAATAATAAAATACATACATATACATATCATTTATTATCGCAACTTAAACCAAGACAAGTAATTCACCATTGTTCACAATTCCAATTATTTCAATTTCATTACTATATCGACTATAAATAAGGTCACAACATCAATTACACCATCAAGCATCATATAATTAGCAAAGTAAATGCATTAGTCCAATATAAGCTCAAAATCAACAATTCAATATATCTAAATATGCATATAATCCATCTTGTAATAATGTCATAAGTATAACATCCATACTATCTATAAATTAACCAATCAAAATATCAATGTCCAATCTGCCAATATCTAAACTGTAATAAAAAATTCCATAACTCTAGTCTATACCAAGCAACATCATAATTATATAAATTTCAAAGAGGACTGGGAACTACACAACACTTACCAACAACACATATACACATAAAAGAACAAAATATCAAGAATCCAATTACAATTTTCCAAATAAAACACAAATTCTTTTGAAATAAGTGCAAAGGAGAGGAGAACATGGATTCATCTCCTTATAAATCCCATGTGGGATGGGGGATCCACCCAAACCCTCCAAGTGCACTTTCACAATCATACACAACACCTATTTTCTCCAAAACCAATTATATAAATTTGATATATAAACCTTTTACCTGCACATAGGTGGAGCACCCCTCCCACACTGCCTCAACAAAATCCTCACATACTCCCTTTTACCTCCACAAGAATGAAATACACTTCCCTCTCCCAACACCACCCTTAGGCCAATATCCACCCAACCCATACAATTCACAACACAATCACATCACAATGTAAAAATAAGGAAAAGAATGCATGGTATAGACCCTACCTTTCCATAATATCTTCAAGCAAAAATCTTAAATCTCTTCCAAATCCAAGCTCCCAAATCTCCCAAGCAATAATTCCAAGAAAATTACCCGAAAATATGCAAGTGTGTAATGAAAACCAAGTAACTGAAAAAAATCCATATTAACTCTAATAAATAGAAAATGTGGAGTTGATGGTGAGGTGGTTCTATATAGGATGCCACATCACTCCTCTTCCATTCCATCTCACAAGAACAATGCAATATTAAAACCTACCACATACAACAACACATATGCTCAAAGTTGAGAAAAAAAGAAGAAGAGAAACATATTAGCCATCTCCTTATGCCTCCATGCAAGTGGGATACAGATCCACCCATGTCTCCAAATGTATTATACACACACACACTCGCACAATGCCTTATCTCTCCATTTTAAAGACACAAAAGGATATTATTTTCTTTTAACTCCACATAGGTGGATTACCCTTCCCACACTCCCTCTAAAAAATCCTCACACACTCCCTTTTACCTCCACAAATGGCCCCATTTCCCTCTCCCTAAACCATCACTATGGCCAATTCTACCCACTCCAGTAAAAAACATATGCATTCATACAATTTTCAACACATTGGTTCCAACAAGCATAGTACCAAAATAAAGAGGGACCAATAGACAAATAATAGAGATGGCTAACCCACAATATACTTAAAATATACTAATCCACTTTTCCTTTTTTAGATTAGATGATTAATTACAACATTTGTGTTTAAACTTAGTTATGAATGTGAACAAGGATCCTTTCTTGAATATTACAAGTTTCCATTGTTATAATGTTATAGACTTAGGATGCATACCATTATTTAATTTTCATTATGATCATATAATTCATTGTTAATTGTTTTGACATTATTAAAGGTATGTGACATATTCATCACAATCACACCAAAATTCATTTCATTTAAATTCCTTACTTTAGTCATGACTTGGAATCATTTTACAACCACCATGAAACATATAATATTTTTCTTCACTTAGGGAAAACAAGATTTGAAGGGTGTTATCTCATGTAAACCACATCATTTATGGATCTTAAAAAATAAAAATAAAATTAGGTATATGTTTCACATGTGGGACATTAAATATAATAAGATGAATTTAAATTCCTTCTACGACATTATTCCTCTCATTGGGAAAACATGTATTAAGGGCTATTAACCACTAATTTTCAAATAAGATCCACCAAGTATTAACTTCATTAACACTCAAAGGGTTCTAAGCTCTACCATGGGGAAATACTTATGGTAATCAGTTATCCATATGTCACAAACTATCACACAACTAAGATAATTTTTTACTTCTCACCAAGGTGGCACTTCTATTTGCAAGTAGCATAAGGGATTCAAATTTCCTAGTTCCAAATGTAGAAAACTAGGACCTATGTTTCAATCGTGTCATTTAAATTTATTTAAATTTGTAATTTTTGAGTGATACACCCCAAATATATATTCACAAGGATTTATATAGTAATAATGGTATTAACGAATAAATTCATAGATGACGATAGGTTTTTTCAAGGGGCGAGGGGGGTCTAACACTACGACATCAAGGAATAAGTATTGTATTCTCACTCAAAGAGATAGGATACACATAGTGTAGTTATGTCCTTGCACAATGTACCTAAGCCATGGAAATGAGATTACAAGGTAGATTGTTCCAAGTACAAAACCAAAAGGTCACTTACAATAGGTTTAAAAATTTCCTTAACATGACAAGGGTTTTTGTTCTTAGCAATACTGAAGTAAAATTGAAGGTATGATAAGAGGGTTATAAATCATTTCAGTTACGTGGCAAAGGCAAGGTGATTTTCAAATAGAAATCTAAGTATTAAGATGAAAATAATACAATTAGTATGATATTTAATTGATTTAATAACTCCATATCACTATATAAATTTCAATTACAAATCGATACAACCTTCAACTCACACATTGAATAACTATCTTTTATGTTATTTTCATTTCCTCCTTTCAAAATGGTAGATAATTACAAGTATCCAAAAATTAGAATACATCACATCATTTTATACATTTAAAAATTTAAGTACAACTATAAAGACAAATTTCTTCATTTATCTTACTTATCGTACTACCTATAACCTACAACACACAATAGAGCATTTGTCAATGAAAGATGCTGGCATGGAATTCTACCATGATCTAACATAATTCGTGATTACTAATTTTCCATTTGCAAAGAAAGAACAAATTTACATAATAGGAGAGGTAAGAGATACATTTTGTTTTCATCACATTTTCAATACTAGAGAGAGTAGAGAGAGGAGAGAGAAACATCACATATTCCCAATAACAAATTTTATTGAAACAACCAACGAATTTAAGATTTGTGAAATCATATATTAGTTCCTACGTATTTTTCTTTGGATAATTTAACTTAATATTGGTCCATGACTTTGTTCTATGATTTTGCTACTAGGTTGCGAAAGGTCCAAATTTAGTCAAAGTGGCTATAAAAACACATCCATAAACCAATTTATGATCGTCAAAGCACCAGGATACCAATAATTTACATTCGAATATATATTATAGGGAATTCATTGGAGTTGATGGAGCTAAGAACAAGTGGACTATGTACAAATGGTGCCTATTTTTCTGGGATCACCGGTCGTAGTTGGAATAGTTTGGTCTAATCATTCAGCTACCAAAGGCCTACAAAAAAGCATTTTAAAACTAACATACGAGGTGTTTTTCTTAAAACTAATGGTTGTAGGAAATTTTCATGTAGAAATATTAGAGGTTTATGGAGACCGATATCCATTTCATCACTCGAGACACAAATGGCAAGACAAAACCGAACTCAAATTTTAAGTTTTAGCAACTTTCGAAAACTGCAAAAAATGGCTAACAAGGCTTCTAAAGGGGTTAAAAAATCTGCTCAAATGAACTTGTAAGGTCTTATTAAGGTTCAAAATAGGGTACCCATTCAAAACTTGACCTCCCCATTTCGGGGTTCCAAAAGATGTTTTCCAAATCTTTGAAACACGTGTTTTATTAAATTTTGCAAGTAAACTATTGGTGTGTTTAACTTAAGGTTCAATTTAAACTTGTCAATTCAAGAAGACATAATTATCTAGTCTTGTTATTTTGTCTTACAAAACGTCATAGTACATCGTTTGAAAGTACACGTGTTGATCTAATTAATGAAATAAGTTGAATTGGAAGAATAAATTTTTATACGGTTTATACTATGATTTATTTAATTAAATGAAGGCTTAAAATTAATTTTATTAAAATTTAAATATCATTGAAAAATGGGAAACTAGAAATATAAAAAAATTTGCAAGATGAGGGTCCTCCCAAAGCCTCCAAATTCACTTAGACAATCGAACACAACACCTTTTCTCTCCACAATCAAATATGCAAATTTGATATATAAACCTTTTACCTCCACATAGGTAGAGCACCCCTCCCACACTCCCTCCATAAAATCCTCACATAATCCCTTTTACCTCCACAAGAATGAACTCCACTTCCCTCTTCCAACACCACCCTAAGGCCAAGATCTACCCAACCCATATAATTCACAACATGTGTCAATTCACAACACAATAACATCACAATGCAAAAATATGGATAAGAATGGAAGGAATAGACCCCACCTTCCCATAATAGCTTCCACAATATTTAAGAAACACACTTAAATATCTTAAAAATCGAATGTAGTTCCAAATACAAGATGGAAAAGATCCCAAGCAAGAAGTCCAATAAAATTCATTCAAAATATGCAAGTGTGTAATAAAAAACCAAGTAACCCCAAAAACTAAAAAATAACTCTAATAAATAGAAAATGTGGAGAGGATGCTGAGGTTGCTACATATAGGTTGCCATATCACTGCACTTCCATTACAACTCACAAGAACAATTAAATAATAAAACCTACAACATAAAACCATACATAGGCTCAAAGTTGAGCCAAAAGATAAGGGAAACATTGTAGCCATCTCCTTATGCCTCCCAAGTGGGATAGGGATCCACCCAAGCCTCTAAGTGCACTATACACACACTTGAAAAAACCGCTTATCTCTCCATTTCAAAGATACAGAAAGATATAGTTTCCTTTTAACTCCACATAGGTGGATTAACCTTCCCACACTCCCTCCACAAAATCCTCACACACTCCCTTTTACCTCCACAAATGGCCCCATTTCCCTCTCCCTAAACCATCACTATGGCCAATTCTACCCACTCCCTTACAAAAAACATGCATTAATAAAATTTACAACACATTGGTTCCAACAAGCATAATACCAAAATAAAGAGGGACCAATAGCTGAATAAGAGAGATGGACAATGCACAAGATACTTAAAATATACTAATCCACTATTCCTTTTTAGATTAGTTGATTATTACCACATTTTTGTTTAAACATAGTTATGAATGTGAATGAGGATCCTTTCTTTAATATTACAAGTTTCCATTATTAGAATGTTATTCACTTAGGATACATACCATTATTTAATTTGCTTTATGATAATATAAATGGTTGTTAATTGTTTTGACCTTATTAGAGGTGTGTGAGATATTCATCACAATCACACCAAAATTCATTTCATTTAAATTCTTTACTTTAGTCATGACTTGGAATCGTTTTACAACCACCATGAAACATATAGGATTTTTCCTCACTTAGGGAAAACAAGATTTGAAGTGTGTTATCTCATGTAAACCACATCATTTATGGATCTTAAACAAATAAATATTTTTAGGTATATGTTTCACATGTGGGACATTAAATATAATAAGATGAATTTAAATTCCTTCTACAACATTATTCCTCTCATGGGGAAAACATGCATTAAGGGCTATTAACCACAAATTTCATATAAGATCCACCAAGTATTAACTTCATTAACACGCAAAGGGGTATAAGCTCTACCATGGGGAAATACTTATGGTAAAAATTTATCCATATGACGCAAACTATCACACAACTAATATATTTTTTTACTTCTTGCCAAGGTGACACTTCTATTTGCGAGTAGAATAAGGGGTTAAAATTTCCTAGTTACAAATGTAGAAAACTTGGACGTATTTTTCAATTGTATCAGATAAATTTTCTTAAAGAGGTAATTTGGGAGTGAGACACCCGAAATATATATTCACGTGGCTTTAGATACTTATAAGGGTATTAAGGAACATATACATAGATAAGGATCATTCAAAGAGATAAGATACGCATAGTGTAGTTACGTCCTTGCACAATGTACCTCAGCCATGGAAATGGGATAGCAAGGCAACTTGTTCTAATTAAAAAACTAGAAGATCACTTACAATAGGTTTACAACTTTCCTTAACACGAAGAGGGTTTTCGTTCTTAACAATACTCAACTAAAATTGAAGGTATGATAATAGGGTTATAACTCATTTCATTTACGTCGAAAAGGAAGGGTAATTTTTAACTAACAATCTAAGTATTAATATGAAAATACTACAATTAGTATGATAAATGATTGATTTAAAAAATCCATATCATTGTATCACTTTCAATTACAACTCCATACAACCTTCAACACACACATGGAATAACTATATTTTATTTATTTTTTATTTCCTCCTTTCAAAATGGTAGATAATTACAAGTATTCAAAAATTACATACATCGCATCATTTTATACATGTTGAAATTAAAGTATAAATATAAAGACATTTTTCTTCATTTATCTTACTTATCGTACTACATGTAGCCTGCAACATGGAAATCTACCCTGATATAACATAATTCATGATTACTACTTCAACATTTAGAAAGAAATAACCACTTTACATAATATGATGGGTGAGAGATACATTTCATTTTCATCACATTTTCAATACTAGAGAGACATAGAGGGAGGAGAGAGAAACATCACATATTCCAAATTATTTTAATTGAAACAACCAACAAATTTAAGATTCATGAAATCATATATTAGTTCCTATATGTTTTCCATTGGAGAATTTAACTTAACATTGGTCCATGACTGTATTTTATGATTTTCATGCTAGGTTATGAAACGTCCAAATTTAGTCTAACTGGTTATAAAACTGCATTCATAAACATATTTTTGATTGTCAAATCACCACGATACCAATCATATACATTCAACTATATACAGGGAATTAACTTGAAAATATGGAGCTAAGAACTGGTGGATTATATACAAACAAAGACTACTTTTCTGGCGTCACCAATCGTAGTTGGACCAGTTTGGTCTGGTCATTCGGTGACCGAAGGCCCACAAAATCCCATTATAAAACTAACCGATGAGGTGTTTTTCTTAAAACTAATGGTTGCAAGAAATTTCTGTGTAGAAATATTAGTGTTGTATGGAGACTGATATCCATTTCATCACTCGAGAGGCAAATGGCAAGCCGAAACCACACTCAAATTTTAAGTTTCATTAGCTTCCCAAAACTGTAAAAAATGGTTAACAGGGCTCCTACAGGGGTTAAGAAATGTGCTCAAATGAACTTGTAAGATCCTACTAAGGTTTGATATAGTATTCGACATGAAAGGGTACCCATTAAAAACTTGACGTACCCATTTCAGGGTTATGAAAGATGTTTTAAAAATCTTTGAAATATGTATTTTATTAACTTTTGCAAGCAAATTGTTAGTGTTTTTAACTTAAGGTTTAATCTCAACTCGTCAATTCAAGCAAAGCTAATCATCTAGTCTTGTTAGTTTGGCTTACCAAATGTCATAGGACATGGTTTGAGAGTACACATGTTGATCTCACTAATCAAACAAATCAAATTGGAAGAACTGAAGTTTTATACGGTCTATACGGTGATTTATTTAATTAACTGAAGGATTACACTTAAATTTATTAATATTTGAATATCATTGTTAAAGGTTAACCTAGAAATACAAAAATTATGCAAGATGAGGGTGTGAAGACCATGCCTCTTAATATGAGCTGGCGAGAAGTTGCACAAGGGCTTCAAAAGCATTTTTTAAAATCGTAACCCGCGAAAGCTCCACACCAAGGTATTTAATTAAATGGTTCATGGGTTTGCTCAAACTTCCTCATTTGCATTCAATTCTTTTAGTTCCTTTGCAACTATGACACCTGATAAGGATCCCCTATCCTCTATCCTCTATACATTTGATGGATTTTCATATTCTTCTCGGAATCTCCCATCTTGACACCACATGGGAGGATGTTGGCAAAATTATTGGAGTCTATTTTAAACGTATTATACTCCTTTTAAGAGGATTCTATAAGCTTTTTCATCAGACCCAATTATTGTAAACTGTAGTGCCCATTTCCCTCCGACACCTTTTTTATTATTGACTTCGATAATATCGACAAAACTTATTGATATGATTATGGATTTTTGATTTAGTATCATGTTAGATGTTATAAATACTTGACTATTATTGATTCAATTCATATATGATTCATGTGGACCATTAAAGACATTTTATATTGATGTTGATATAATGTTGACATAGTTATTTATATATATTTCTGACATGTGATATATTTTTTCATATTGGGTAGACCTTTGATAATTGGATTAATGTTGTGATCATTTTGAAATGGATGAAATGTGGAGTAGAAATATTGCTAGAAATTGTAAATTATATCATATTTGCCTAGATAATATTTGATTCGTATATAGATGATTTTTGAACTATATTGTATATTTTATCATATTTGTTCTTAATGTGGCCACGAGGCCGAAGAGGGTATTTATGTGTTTTGCAGGTAAAATGATCCACAACAAAAATTGGGGGAATTGGAGCCCAACCGCATTGGAATTGTAAATGAATTCAACAAGGGTCACCATGGAAACATGTAATTGTGTGTGTTAGAATTATTTGATTGGGGGAAAATCACTACCAAGGGGTCATGTGTTGTATTTTAATATTAGTTTCCTTTTTATAAATGTTAGTATGTGTTTCTTTTAGTAATGTAATTTACTTGTTTAATTATTTAGTTTTGATGTATGTTTTACCTTTCTATTATTGTGGTTGTAGTGTCTTAATTAAGTTAATTTAACCTTTTCCTAAACTAATTAAAGATGTGACCAAAACGGAGTTCATTTATTAGACTTGATTTTCTCTTGGATTTTGTGTGTGTGTTTCATGCTTGAGATCTTGAGTGTTGTACACTCTACCCTTCATGGGAAACTCGAATTCGGCCTTAGAGGTAAAATTTGGAAGCATATGGGACAAGTCAAACTTGTCTCACACCTCTTAAATTGCTATGTCAACCATACCTATGGATTGGGGGATAAAAATTAGACCCCATTAGGTGTTTTGGGAAGATAAAAAGGTAAAATGTTTATTGCACTTCCTTTCTTGTAATTAATTGTGTCTTTAGGGGATTTGGGCTTAGATTGTGTGCGTAAGTATAATGTCATTCCTTCAACCACTTATTAATTGTGATTTGGAATATGAGGTTGACTAAGGTGATATGGAGTCGAGAGGAAATGAGGTGGCATCCTGCTTGGAGCCACATCATCCTCCTCTCTCCTTTTTCTATTTATTGAAATCACTTTGCATGTTTGGGGGTTACTTCATTATTTTTGTGCTCTTGTATTTTGGAGAGTTAGAGGATTTTTGGTAGAGCTTGTGGATTGTTGGAGCTTTTGGATGCTTGCTTGGTTTTGAGGATCTTAGAGATTTACTCTTGGAAAAAGCTCTACTATGGAAAGGTAGGAGCTTTACCTTGCCTATTTTATACTTTATTTTATTTTTATATAATGTGTTGCATATTGTTTTCTTTGGAATGCTTGTTGGGTGTGGGTAGATTTCCTAATTTTTGGATTAGGAGGAGACTATGGGGCGATTTCATGTAGGGAGGTGCCCCTTCCCATTGGGAGGCATAATTGGCCTACCCATAGGTCTTGCTCCTTTGGCTTTCATTTTAATATTTGGTTTTGTTGTTTTGTTGTTATCCTTTCTTGTGTTCACTGTTGTTTTGAATGTGGTTGAAATGGATGTGAAATATTTTTGTGTGTTGTGGAATATTGTTGTTTCCATGTGTTGGAATCATCTCCCATTGTAATGTTGTTAGCGCTCATGGGCCAATGGAGAGGATGGCTTCTCCTCTTTATTGGATATCTTGGTTGGGTGGAGAGCATTGCCTCTCCCCCCATTTTGTTGTGAATCAAATAAATCATGTTGGAGATATCTTGTTGGATTTGAGAAGCTTGGAGATTTTGGTGGAGTCCCTTAGAATATCCTTCTTTTAATAAAATTCCTTTGTGTTATTCCCACTTAGAGTTGAAGAACTTATAATAATGTATTCTATTTTAACTTTCATTATTGTAGGATTTTCCTACCTCAAGTGGAGGAAATTACATTGGTCTTGTAAAGGAAAGTTGTATTCAAATAGTTGTTATTAAAATTGTATTGTATGTGGAAAGAAACAAATAAGAAAAGAAAGAAGAAAGAATTGTATTGTGGAGAGAGTTTTGAGAAGTAGAAAAGAAAGTAATTCTCTATATTTGGAATCTTGGTTGTATTGTGAGAAAAGTAGCTCTTTGTGTTAAAAGATATGAGTTATTTTCAATGGAAGATAAAGTTTACTTTCATTGTGAAGTTGTTTTATTGTAAATATGAAATAAGGAAATATAGAAGTTGTAAGAAGTTGAAAATGCATGCATAGTAAATTTGAATGTAAAAGAAAGTTATTGTAGTATTTTGAATCCATAATTTGTTTTCAATGGAAGAGAAAAAATTCAAAGTATGTTTTTATTTGGAAATGCTTATTTTGTAGTAAGAAAATAACAATGTAAAAGTGGATTAAGTTTTCTTTTTCTCATGGAATTTTAGAGAAGACTAGTTGAACATAATAGAATGACTTTGTATAGTAGATGTGTTTATTGGATTAGATAATACTTTAAAAATTAGTAGATCTAACTAAGGAATGAATAAATAATATTAAATCCCAAAACTGGAAACTATAGTAGCATAAAATCTAGTTCAAAATATATTTTAGGACCTTGTAGTAAAATTATGCTTTGGGAAAATCTCGACATAAAGGTTGTATTTTTCATAAACAAGACTGCCACCCTGTGTAGAGTGAAGGTCCTGTAAATTCCACTCAGTCTAAGGCGGTGGTCTCAAAACCACTATTTAGTAGGTCGGCGGTCCGTAGGTTTTCACCCAGGCAAGGTGGTGGTCCTAGGACCGCCGGTCTACTCTAGGAGGTGGTTTTGTCACTTATGAAAAAACTCCATGGATCTGCACCTGTGCGAAAAGTTAAAATGGTTTTTACTAAGTTATTAGATGTAAAAAAAATTTAACCAATGACTACTAGCATGCAAACAATGAGTAATTTTCTTGGATTAGAGCAATAAACACATATAAATGGTGGATTATAAACATCTTTTTCATTTATAACAATGGGGTAGGGTTTCCCTCAAATAGAAAACCCCAAATACACTTAGTTTGGAAAACAAAAATGAGATTGGTGGAGAAAATCCCTACCAATCCTTGAATGAAATAAATTACATTAATAAAACTTAAAATAAACTAAGTCTAAACTAGATCGCCTTGTAGAATCCTCCATGGCTCTTCCTTTTTTTCTGTCATGGCTTCCTCCTCTCCAACTTGCAAATTTTAACAAAAGAAATATACCAAATGAGGAAAATAGAATAAAGGAAAGTCTTTAATAAAATTCATAAGGATTTTAGGACTAAGTTTGGAACCCTAGGATCTAGTGGCCAAGATAATTTTGGTCTAATGGTAGAGGATTCACCCTACTTTTGTTAGGTAGAATTGTATTTTAATGTTTAAATTAAATCCTTAAGGGTATGTGTAATTGGAGAATGGGGCCATCTAATTTCCTTAGAATGCTAACCTTTTTTAGTTTTTAGCAAGCCTTGATGTCAATGGAAAGGACTCTAAGTAATAGAATAATAAATTTAAATAAATTAACATAAGGTTAACCTTGTTAGGATTGAACATTATCTAAAGAGAAGAAAATATTTAATTAAGTAAATTAATTTTTGGTACCTTCCTAATGAATAATTGATTTAATGGACCTTAGAGATAAATTTGAAAATATGTTAACTTTTTAACTAGACTTGGTTCTTCAATCATAAAGCTAAGTTTCGTGGTGTAAGTTAACTTAACGAACTGTAAAAGTTAAACACCCTTATAACCCTGCTATAACTTAAACAAACTAAAAATCACAATTTTTGAGTTAAGTGTTAGGTTATAGCGATTTCCTTGAACTTCGTTTTTGCGGGTGTTACATAAACTAGTAAAACAATGTATTCCATGAGGCCGCATTTGTTTAAGGCCTTCCTAAAAATAGCCTGTGTGCCTTTGTATGCACCCACATTCACTTATAAGTCAAATTTTGAGCCGAGCACTCAAAGTGGAATGTCCTCAATGAATATATATATTTTTGAAGGAAAACATTGCCCTGCAGCATCGCTTCACTTAGGTATAGCAAAGGAGGATTATGACAATGTTGACTGCATTAAGATGAGGGTTCCAAAAACCTTTTTAACGCCTCCATCATGAACATCTTTCAATCCTTTTCATTCTAAACAAATTCCTAAAGGGGAAAGTATTTGATACAAATTTAGAGGCAGGATTCCACCCATTGAAAACATTTTCTTGAAGTTTCCTACGCCTTGATAGAAGTCTAAACTCCTTCCAAAACTCATTTTCAACTTCCATTTTTCTATAGTAATGAATGGCATGCTGACTAAGGTAGTATAATTTTGATTTACATCAGTCAACTATGGTGCCCATGTGCACCATAATATCCATTTTGACATCAGCTTGAAGGATGATTCCTAATCCTTTCCAACGAATTTATTTATGTAAACTTATAGCAATCTGAGAGACCAATCTTTATTATCTCTATACTTTATGGATGTGTAGGTTGGGAAAATTGGTGGGAAAATTTGGACGGATCTTCTTAGAGACTACTTGATGCATCTAGGGAGAGGTGTTAATGCTACGTGAGGGTTCCCATACACATCCACACATTACCTCTTGACAAAACCTGCCATAGTCCACCCAATCCGATCCTCCAAAATGCCACCTCCTTAATCAACCATATCCACCAACTCTCATGCCTCCATTATGCCTCCATTAACACCCACTGTCACTCCATTACCAACCTCTTTAACCCATTTTAAAAATATATTATTTATTAAATTTTAAGTTTGAACTTTGTTTTGAATTTGCATACGGTTTAGAGGTATATTGATATTTTATTACTTTTATGTCTTTTTCATTATTTTATTTATTTTTATAGAATGAAGTATATATATATATATATATATATATATATATATATAACCAATCTTATACTTCATTCTATAAACTTCATTCTATAAAAATAAATAAAATATATATATATATATATATGTTGTTTTATTTTTTCTTATACATTAAGTTATAATTTATGTATATACTTCTACGATGTTTGAGAGTGGTTTCAGACATTGAGGAGATCATATACAAAATCTATATTTTGGATGGATCCCCCAAATTTCATACTCAGCAAATTTTAGGTTCCCATATTTCAGACTTCACCGAATAGCTTGAATGAATAACCCCCTTAAATTTAATCTAAATTTCATATTTTTATTACTATTACTAGCTTATATGTAAATTATTGATTTTATTATTATTATAATATTTTATGTAATTTACGATATGAATGAAACTTAGATCGAAATTAAATTATGGAAAATGAATACCAAGAAGGCAATTAGTTCCCGATGTTGTATCTCCACATAAGATTTGAGAACAAATCACATGGGATCTGAAACTTCTATCATTTGAGTAGTTAGCGAGATGAGCTCTCATAGCAATTGACCAAGTGGGAAGGTGGAATTGACGCCTCACTAGTTGGGTGTAACGGAGTGGGGCATTACATATTTCCTTAAAAACATCAAATTAGCATTCTCTTTTGAGTAGCAAATTTTTCTAATTTGGACACTGTTACAATGTCGAAAAATGGAATGGTAGGTGAAAATGGAGTATTTTTTCTCATGAATTGTATATCCTAAAATGTAATTTAGGTCTCACAAAGTGCTCCTAAAAAATATCTATGCATTTTTCTTTTCATTCGTTTGGAGAATTACATTATTTTTGTTTGAAAGAAGTTAATTCTTCAAGACTTTTTTTTACAAGATTTCTTGAAGTGTATTTTATCAGGGCCACCATGTAGTTCTACACTTTCCATATGGATTTCATTGATGGTGCCAATATTTCATTTAACTGAAAAATATGCATACTTATTAATTAAATTTAGCAAAGATCCGTGACATCATGTTATTTATGTGATTCTTGACGTTAACATGAAATGTTTTAGCATCATTAATTTTTCCATTCCCCTAATGATGGATTATAAATATAAAAATTATGGTGATAGTTAGATAATATATCTCTACTAGGATATTTGTCCATCTCTGAAGAAATTAATATGATCGAGGACCCCAAGGACATGAAGAGTGTGGTCATGATGTGGTTCTATGTGGGAGAATGTGAAGCATGACCTAAGGTTTTCCATAACCTCTCTTAAAGCAGTTAGAGTACATTCCTCATCCGTGGTTTACTTGGTCAAAGTTTTAGGATGAAATTAATTGGCATCTCAAAAGAATTGATCATGAAATGTTTTCTGAGCAATATCATGTGTTCAAATTTAATATATTTAATGAGCATGTTGTCACCATGTATCAATACATTGTAAATTTAGATAATGTTCCCCTTATTTGAACATGTTGGAATGAGGATTTAATCGACTTACAGTATCACATACATAATTATTCTTTATTGCATCTCTTGTTGATCATTAGGAAGAAATCTAACTCATATATAGGGTTTTATAACATATTGCCACATTTTCCATATGTTTCTAAATAGATTGAGCACCATGGAATGGCATGATTACAGACACCAACACCTTCATCTACCACTTTAGAAATTAGTTGGCATGTTTATAAACATTTATTAACTATGCATTCCGAAAATAATTTAAAATAATATTTTCCTAGCTTAAGTATAGAACCTTTTATTCTCTTACAATGCATTCTAACTATAATTAAACACAAGCTCAAACTAGTAGAAAGATGCATTACTGGTGTTGGTTGAACGCATGCTCAATTACATTGGGTTAATAATTTAATAGATTAACTTTCCAAATCCTAATTCGAATCTCTGTGGGCCAAGAAAAATAAGGAGAATACGATATATATTTATACCATTCATGATCAACTAATAAACATGCACGAAATGTATGTTAACTTCATACTCCACTATAATTTAGTATTTCAATTAAACGAGATGACAATTGAGTAAGAATGGGAACCACAGTAGTTCTAACGTGTTGTCCTTGTAACTGAAAATCCGCATCCCGATAATAATGTGAAGCCTTTGTCTGCTTAGAGGAGATTTATGTAAAGATGAAATATGTGGCGAATGGGAAAGAACCTGAAATGGATGGATTTCCGTATTTAAAAATAAATAAATTAATTTTCCTTTGGGGGGACTGACATGTTTCACATCTATCGCCAAACATGAAGAAAAAAATATTTGGTAAAGTTATTAACAATGGTAATATAAAATATATAGATAGACCTTATAACTAGTAAGATGCCCATCAATTTTTTGAATGTCTTGAATATAAAATCAAAGCCAAGGTTCTCATTATGTGGCTTCACCATGTCATTTCTACAACTACAAGAAGATATAAATATGTTTTACGAAGGGGTGTTATATTTTGAGAACATTATTTATTGATTGGGAAGGAATGGAATGGGTGCACACTTCTCAAGAACATAATCTCTTCTTAAAGTTAAATATTAAAAAATCCTAGGATATTGAATGGCCCTTTATCCTCACCATACTAAAGTATCTTAGATTTGGAGATTTTCTGTCTCATTTGTACAAACTCTCTTCTTAAAATCTTTTTCTTGTTTATTAATCATTGGTTATAATTATGAAATATTTGGTTTCTTTCATTATATTGTGAAGGCTTATCCTAGTTATCACATGCTCTACCTTCTTGTAAAAAAATAATTTGGGCATATTCTTGTTCATAGATCTAAATGCGGATTAATTCAGTGAGTCATGTTCCCATATTATGTCTCAAATTATCAATGGCCACTATGTAGATGATTATTTTCATATTTTTATCAAGAATGAGGATTAGTTCACTAAGCCTTTAACATTTGGTGAATTTTATCAAAGCATTAGAATCTAGTATTTAATGAGATAAGACTCAATTGTTTATTAAAATTATGATTGCCTTCAACAATTGGTGGAATAATTATCATTGGAAGTGGATTTAACATCGGAGAAATTCTATTTTCTTAGTATTCCTCTCTTTTTCATAGCATACACTATGAATTATGATAGTATGTTCTTGAAATATTTGAGAATAAAAGAGTATTTGGAAGTTAACTTTGTAGATTATGAAAGAAGGAAAAGGAAGAAATGCACAATATATTAAATAGGTGCAGTAACAAGTGCAAAAGTACTTGGAGCATAGTAATGTATAGTACATAGAAAACACAAATTTCAAGAAATTGAAAGATAATCTATATGAAATAAAGTTTATAGAAGGGATAGAATATTTTCATATCTTCAATATAGGGGATCTATACTCATATGTCGAGGCATATACATGTGATGGATTAGAATTAGATTAGGGAAACCAAATACAATATAATAGTCATAAAGAAATTTGATCCATTGTACATGAAAACATAGTGAATGTAGTGCCCACTTCCCTTTGACACCTTTTGCGACTGATCATGACACTGTCGACTATATTATGGACATTATTATAGTTTTGATTTAGTATGATGTTAGATATTTGATCATGGATTATTGTTGACGTTGATTATTATATGATGCATTATATGATGCATGATGATTATTAGAGACACTTTATATGTTGATGATGTTATACTATTGGAAATGGTTATATGATGGATGTTGTTCAGACTTGTGATATTTGGATATTGTGAGTAGCGCTAGAAATGGAAAATTATTGGATGATGACATAGTTGTTGATAAAACTATAATAATATTGTTAGATTGCTTTGATGTTGTTGTGATTCATATATCTACATGATTTTGAAAACTTAATTATATTTATATTATTTTGGATGTTTTGATATTGCCACGAAGCCAATGGAGGTATTTGTGTTTTGTAGGTTAAAATATCACAACAAACATCAGGGAATTGGAGACCAACCACATTGGAATTCTAGATGAATTCAACAAGGTCACCATGGCAACTAGTTTTGTTTGTGTGTGTGTGTTTTTTAGTGTTAGGGATTCCCATGGGGGGATCACCTTTAAATGTGACCAAGGGAATTTATGTATTTCTTTTATTTTGGTCCCTTTTGTTTAATTTTTGCATGTGTTTTTTTTGTGATGCAGTTACCTCTTTCATTGTTTATTTAATAGTGTGTAAATATTGTGAGTAATCATATTGTTTAGTTAATTAATTAAAATATGTCATAAGAATGTAATTAATAGAGTTGTTGGCCATGTTTTAAAGTGTTGTAAGAATGTGTAAGTAATGTGTAAGAAATGTGTAAGTGACCTTGTAAGTGATGTGTAAGTTAACTCTTGATTGTGAAACACTCCGCCTTCTTAAAAATTTGAATTTATCCTTGGCGACTGTTTTGGAGGCTTGTGGGACATGTTAAACTGTTCCCATACCTCTTAAATTTATTTACCACCCATACCTATGGTTGGGGAGTTGAAATTAGAATTTTTTATGCATTTTGGGAAGACTTATTATAGTTTCTAATTGCACTTTTCTTATATAATTTAATTTCAATCCTTATGGGGTATGGGCTTGTTTGAGTGTGTAAGTAAATATGTCATATTGTTCACCCACTTATTTATTATGCAATGGAGAATGATGTTGACTTTTGGGAGTTGGGGTTAAAGATGTGTGAGGTGGAATCCTGCATGGATCCACCTCATCCTCTTCTCCTCCCTCTTCTATAAAATTTGAATTGTTTGTCTTGTTTTGGGTTGCTTCTCTTTGGAGACTTCACTTTTAAGAAAATTTTCTTACTATTTTGGGAGGTCTTGCTTGAAGGAGTCTTGGAAGATTGTTGCATGCTTATGCTTGGCTATCTTGGATTACTTGCATTGGGATAAAGCTTCTTGTTTTCAAACGTGGAACGACTCTATCATGGAGAGGTAGGAGCCTGGCTCTTGAAATGCTCTTCTTTAATATATGTGAATGTTCTTGTGTGAAGGTTTTGGTGTATTTGTGGGTTTTTTGGTAGATGGCCTAGGAATGGTGTAGGAGAAGACAATGGGCTTATTTTTTGGGAGGCACAAGTGGTTTTACAGAGGTATAAGGGTGGAGGAAGTTAGGATTTGGGTTCAACCTTACAAATAAATTTCTTGCATTTCTTTACTCGTTATGGGGTGCCATAAGAGGTTGGGGAGACATAGAAAATGTGAGGAATAAGGGGTACTTGGGGGAGGCATAAGGGCAGGACAGGGTTTGAAATGTTATTCATTTATATATATATATATATATATATATATATATATATATATATATATTAGTGGGTTGTTCTCAGGTGGTGATACCTAATTTTCCATTTTGGGAGGCATAAAAACCATCCCCCATAGCTTATTGCTCCTTCCGCTTGCTTGATGAAACATTTCTATTATATGTCATGTTTTAATGTAGTTGTAAAGTACATTATGTTTGGGACTGTATTTATTTGTGGAAATGTTGTGTATGTTTTGTGGAAGCCTGCTATTTCGATGAGTTGGATCACATATTTGATTGCTTTGTTGTTGGGGCTCGGGGGCCAACAAAGAAGGATGGCTTCTAATCTTCATTGGATGTCTTGGTTGGGTGGAGAGCGTTGTATTTCCCCTACTCCTGTTGTGATAAAATTGGAAGAATGAAGAGTATGCATGTTGCTATTTTGGAGCTAAGAAAAGACAGTTGGACAGTCCCTTGTGAAATGAAATCTCATTATAACCTTTCCCACTTGAAGTGGATGAACTTGTAAATGGCTGTAATGGAAAGATGTTGTACTGATTTACAAGTGAATTTGAAATGTAAAAGAGTTATACTCTGTATTCTATTTGGAAAGAATGTGAAAGAATGATATGTGTTTGGTATACTGTATTTGTTAATCAAATGGAAAGGAAGTTGTAAGAGTTCATTTGAATTAATGGAAGTGGTTTTGTCTTGTCCATATGATGTTATTCCATTGGAAATATGTGTTTATCATGCACTATGAAATCTCTGTTTTAAAAATGGTAAAGTGGAACATGTGAAAAGAAAATGTATTATTCTACCCTGTGTTCAATTAGACAAAAAATAAAAGGAAATAATTCAAAACTTAGAAAAATTTGGCTCAAACCATTCTGCAGTCATTTTGCTGTCAAGAAATGTAAATTTTCAAATTGTGAATCAATCAGATAAATTGAATCTTGAATCCTTTATTAAATCCACGTAAGATCAATTATCCATGTCTATTTGACATATTGAGAGAGTAAGAAGATCAAATTGGACAAATCTCACACGTTAAAAAATACCAATTTTTACTATAAAATCCTGCAGGACGTTTTCTTAACATTGACTCATTAAACTTTATCAAAATCAAAAATTAATGTTCCACGAGTAAAGAGGACGTCGAGAGATTTCCAAAAAGTCCTTGTTTTCAAAAACTGAGCTCTCTATAAAAATTTATAGCCTTCTAAAGTTTTCTTCACTTGGCGTTAAAATTTTGGGAAAAAATTCCTTAGCGGGTCTGCGGCCCGAATTTTTCTCGTAAGCACTTAGGAAAATTTTTAGCAAAATTTTCCAAATTTTCCCCACCGTCCCATAGCCAATCAAATGCTTCCACGTGGCACCATTAGGTGTCAGCCGAGGGGTGGATCCCTTTTTTAACTTGGCACTTCTGGAAAATTTTGAGAAAATTTTCCAGCTTTTCCTCACCGGCCCACAACCAATCAGGTGATGCCACGTGGCATCATGAGGCATCGGTGGAGGAGCAAGCCCCTTTTTTCCCTTTTACATCTTAGAAAATTTTGGAAAAAAATTCCAAGTTTCCCCCACTGTCCTTCCAGCCCGTAGCCAATCAGAGGCTGCCACGTGGCATCGCGAGGTGTCGACGGAGGCGCAGGTCTATATACCCTCTTAGCCCATCAGGGCGTTAAGAAAAATTACTCCCCACTGCCCTGATTTCCCTGCATTGGTTTAGGTCTTGCCACATGTCACCTATAGACTCGTGGGAGCATAGGGACAAAATATACTTTTCACCCCGCATGAGAGAATTTGCAAATTTTCTCGCGCTGCCCCGCTTTTCTTTGCTTTACCCTACGCTGCCTTAGGGAGTGCAACATGTCCCTTGTGGAATTGAGGACCTGTGGAATTGTAGGCACAAATGTGTTTTTTTCTCCCATGTGGGAAAATTTCTAGACGTCTCCCTGTGGCCCACCAACCTACCCTTCGGGAAAATTTTCACCCCTAGGCCCGCAGGCCCGCTCTTGGGGAAAATTCCCACCCCAAGGCCTGTCATACCATAACTTGAGAAATATGAGGAGTTAGGAGGACTTATTTATATCAATGGAAAGGTGAGGAAATTTCCTATCTAATGGGAATGATTTAGGGAGGTTTTTAATGCGTTAAGTGTGAGAAAAATCAAGTTAAAACTTTAAGTCTGTAAGAGGGTGGGTATGATGAGGAATTTCCCTCTGAACCTAATTGAACCTTCTAACCCTAAATTTTGGACTTTATGACCTCTAACAATTGTTAATAAAATAAAATTATGTTCTAGTGGATTAGAATTGTTCTAGAACTTGTTAGTGATAGTTGTTGTCTTATAACTTGGTTGTAGATTCTTTTTACATAAAAAACAAATTATTCCATAATTTTCCTAACTAATCCTAGGTTGATCTTGGGTCCCAAGTGGGTTTTTTTAATGGGTGTTACAGTGAAGGCTACATGTATAAAATAACATAAATAAAATTTTGTTAAATGGAGTGGGAGAAAACTTGAGGATGCATATTGGCTTAATATAGTAGATTTTTCTGGAATTGGTCACTCCAACATGTGACATCATTGAAAATATTGAATAGGGACTCGAGTTTGTAATTACCCAAGATGCATAATGTAGGACCATCCAAATTGAGAATAAATGTTGTATCACCCAAAAATATTTACAGTTGATGAAAATAAGCACTTTTGGAATGTTTTGAAACACATTTTTCTTAATCATTTTATGCAAATATCACAAAAATGTATCCACATTATGATTGCTCAAATAAATCCACATACAACTACAAATTCATGAAAAAATATCCATGCCAAATAAATAGTACACTTACCCGTGAAATACTTTTCCATATGATATGCACTTTACAAATGCACACAAAACTTTATAAAATATTCATTTACCCCCAAGAACACAATTCCTATGCACCAAAATTGAAAACAATTAAGCATACTACCAATGAATAGTTTATTCCTCAATACAAACTGGAGGCCTCTAAAAAAATCAAATCCATGAAGCGTTTCATTTTTAAGGACTAATCCCATTTTATTTAATTATGAAGTCTGTGCATGACAGGATCTCCTCACAATGTAGATACAATTATAGGGAGGAATATGTTATTATTTATCTATACTTTGTGGCACTGGACCAACTAGATTGAGATTAATAGAGCGGAGGAAAAAATTTCATAATTAGATAAATGGATCTCACATGGTGACCTTAGGTATTTTGAGAAATATTTACAAGGTATCTTTACTTGAAAATGAATCTTTGTTCACCCACTCGAACTTATATGAATTATTAAATAAAATGGAGTTGTGAATGTGTAATAAAACCATCCATACATTTTACGGATGTGATAGAGGATTTTAATGTTATGTTTTCAAATTGAGGAAAGGGTGGTTCTATAGAAGTTATGCAGAGTCTATAACAATAGTATAAGCCATAGGAGTTACTAGAAGAAATATTCAAATTTATTTTCATAAGGTGATCACTAGAGTGTAATTTCATTGATCTGAAGTTTGTATTCTTTATTTTCATTAATATAAGAATATTTTGTTCTTTATTTTAAAGATATCTTCCTATGATCTTACTTTCGTGAAATCTAGTCTAATCATGGTTGTGTGGCATAAGGCGTTCCTTCAATTTAAAACCTAACCCTGATTACATCATAAAAACTAGAAGGTATATATATATTAAATACGGGGGGATTAAACCGAAATGTTATTTACATAATGGTGAAATTCATAAAATAGTCCACTTGACGACTTCTAATTGCTAGATGAGTAGAAAGAATCAAAATTCCTACGATTCAATTTTTTGTCATTGAGTGAATTTATTTTTATGTTGGTTTTATCATATGAATCTTGTTGAAATGTATGTATATTATTCTGATGGTTCTTATGGTTTGATCTCGAGGTTTTGATACTTTAAACACATTTTATGGGACATGAAAGGTGATTTGTTTTGATACCAATGATATGGATCTGACTGAATCTATGGGAAAACACTCAAGATGAAGGAATATATATTTTGTAAACATATGAAAAATATTAATTATTTAATGAAACATAAGAAAAAGATAAATATATGAACAATGGACATATTTTTTTATGTATTTCTTAGATATCACACTGTTGGGAAATATGTATAAATGTGTATCTTATACATATCCAATTCATACCTATGTTTATATATGTTGGCGTGCATGTGTGCGTATGTATCCGTATGCACACACACAAATCCACGAAGGTGAGAAACATTATGGATATTTTTTGGTTTCTTCATATGAATCTCTACCCTTTGACCATAAAAAATTTGGAGATTCTAAGTGTACATAGGTCATTTGATGTGTAGATGCAATGTACACCCCATTGAGTTTTTACCTTTTATGACTCTACTTAGTATGAAATTTCAAATTGGATAGTGTTTTATTAAATATCTTATGTTGTAGTTATGTTTACTATGTCTAGAGATTTTACACAAATTTTGAGATCATGTCATGATCTTGTGCAGTGTAAAGTGTTTTACAAAGATCAAACATGTGTATGTATATGACTTAGTGTCTTCAGAGATACCCATAATGGTTTCTTACATTGTGTAGAGTGTGCAAGGTCAAATTAATATTTATGTCAACTCAAAGTGTATAAGATATCTTTTAAAATCAAGTGTAACCGTTACTTACATTCCCTACAAAAGAAATGGTTATATTAAAAAAATGAAGTGTGAACTCCTTTACAACCCAAGGCATATTTCCTTACAAGGAAAAATGTGTTTAAGGTTAAAAGGGTTCTGCAGAGGTGTTTCATGTGTAGGCTTGTGAAAATATTCACAAGATGAATAATTTAACTCAAGTTATTTTCTTACAGTCATTTTTCATGACAATATTTAATTACTTAAAAGGAGACTAATTGTTAATAGGATAAAATAAGTATTTGTAACATGATAGACCTAAAAACTGATATAGTTTAGTGAGAAGGTTAAACTTGAATATACACACCATCAAAATCATAAATTAATTATAGTTTTGTTTTCCATTGAAAAATCATAAACTTTAAAAACCATAACACCTAATTTCTAGTTTGAATGAAAATGTTATGGCCTCTAGAAGGTAGAGGAATGTTTAAAGTGTATAAGAAATGAATATCCACTTTTAGAAGAAAATATCAGTTTGAAAAAAAATGTTTAAAATGGATATCTATTTTTTTTTCAAAAAATTTCCCTCCAACTTTAGTTTTAATCATGGGTACCGAAGCCTAATTCTATTTTTACAACACATGGAAATAATACAATTTCATATAGTTCTCATGTCTTCATGTGCAATTTTTAATAGCTTTTAAGACTTTTTTATATAACTCCAAAAGTTTTTGTGAAGAAAATTATCTAGTTTTAGAGTATATTTTTCTAAGAAATTGGGTTTTATTATTTATTGATTCTTTAATGCCCAAAATTTACACACACAAGTACAACACTAAAATACCGGAATAATATGTTTTTAAACTTACATTGAAATACACATGAAACTATAGGAGATCACTTAAGACTACGGAAAACAAAAGGTATGTTTGCACAACATTAGTCCACGTAGATAACATGAAAACATGAGGTTCACATCAAGGCCACTCTCTCCATTTTTTTAATGAAGAGGAACAACATAAACATTCAAATAAAATATAAACTTATACATAGGATCTTCCCATGGAATGATATTTTTAGGATTAGACATTTAATTACTATCATGTTTCTACCTTTAACTTAAGTTCTAGAAAGGCTCATAATGTGAGAATCATACATTCCTTTTCCTTTTTACTAGATTTCCTCTATATTGTTTAACATTTAACTTATGGTGCAACTCATTAAATAAGGATCATCTACATCATTTCAATTAACTTTTTAACTCGCTTGTTCGTTAAAAAGGTATTTATTTGCATGTAAGACTACTCACCTAAACACACGGCTACTAGGTGATATCCCTAGGATTCACTTCTAAGGGAATTCATCTTGATCTTATATCATACCTCCGTTATGCAACAGAACAAGGGTAAGTCCAAATGATGTGAAGGTCACATTTTTTGGTTGGAGGATTTAGGGTTGTGTTACTTTTACTCATTTATAAATTGATAGCTGATTTAATATACAATCAAGTATTATAGGAAATAGATTCTTTATCCATCGTGAGAGTGTTTAACCCTATTACAGGGAAGATCATATTTTAATTTCTAGTGGAATAACATCCAACGATTACACTTCCCAATGATAAGCATCATTTGTAAGTTTACTATAGTTATGCTCAAACAATTTGTTAAGGATTTGATGGATCTAAACATGGCAACATACAACCTTATTTTCTTTTTTCTAGATTAGGTTTTACGAGTATTGTTGTATGTCCAACCTGAGAAGGTTTTCCCTAACTAGGTTCATATACCTTCTCTAATGACTTGTGTAGTCTATTTGTTAATAGGGGAATTTGTATCCTTGTGAGACTTCAAGTCCATGTCATAGGGGATTTGTCTCTAAGAACATGATCGCATAGTTTCACATCATATAACCATTACATACTAGGACAAGTGGGACAGTAAGATTAAGTATTATGTCTTTTAAAGAGTTAAGGTTTGCAATAGATTTTAAAAAACGTGGATCCCAATTTTCTCACCACAAGATGGTTTAAACATGTTATAAGAATGACCTAAGTTCCACCTTTCTCCAAGCACATCATCTTATGGTTAAGTTTTCACAAACTAATAATACACTAAAATGTGGTTAAGTTTCACAATTAACTCTTAGTATTGCACCATAGAAGCCAGACTATAATAGAAATTGGGTATCGAGTCCATTTATGATCCCAAATGTTACAGATGACTTCCAAGGTTAGTTAGTGATATTTTCCACCTAACACTTTTCACTTTACATTTGTGTCCCACGAAGAGGATTTTACACCGTGTGTAATATTGATTTCCTATAGCGCCCTACCATAGGAGAACACATTGTCCTTAATAAACACCCAACTATCAATCCTATGAGGGGGGGACATACACCAGAACAAATTTTAACCATGTCATTCCTAAATTCCACGTTTACAGCAATGTTGCTAAGCATGCACGCTAGGATGGAAATATTCTCTTGGGATCTTATCTCCTTAGCCAAAATGTGTTATCGACTATAAAGATTTAAGTTTATCCTAAGGTTTTAGTTTAATATTTTAAAAAAAATCACACAAGAAGAATAGTTATGCATGAATTTTATACTAGAGTTGACTGTTTCGTTTAGATCTCTTTATTACATTTTTATGGTAAGAACAAAACCCACCAATTATTTGATAATCAATTACACATTGGAATTGCACTATAAGCTAGTAAATTCAATTTCACTTAACACAATAACAAATTTTTACAATTAAAATTAGGATCAAAACAACACTCATGTTTAGATGAACATTTCCCTTCAACACTAGCATCCTAATAGTGTTACGAAAATTAACTAATAAAGATTTCAATACTTCATAAAATTTTGAACTATTCTCTACAATTTCACTTAACTTATATATCCAATCTCCTTTTTCCATATATAAATATGACTCAAAAGAACACCTATAGTTAAATGCGCATTTCCCAAAGCACCCGTCTAAATCTAGCTTCTCATTCATATTACCATATTTCAAAAAGAAGTATTTATTGTAACATCACAATACATAAATATTTATTTCCATTAAGAGACATAAATTATAGTAATATACATTGAATCACAACCACGTCATTTCTCCATCTTACTTGCATTCTCTAAAACCATGTGAGCATGAAATAAACGATAAATTGTTGGCATGGCATCCACCTAGATCTAGCATAATTAACATTTTTGGTTTCCCATTTACAAAATGAAAATAATTTACATTTGAAAGGAGAGGTTTAAAGACATATATTCATTTAATTTCATTTCACTTCATCTCTTTACAAGGGAGAGAGAAAGACATAGGGAAGAGAGAGAAACATTGTTATTTCTAAAAGTCAAATTTCACACAATAAGCCACAAGATAGAGTTTCATGCAATTATCTATAAGTGTCAAAAGTTTTTCATGCCTATTTTCTAACTTGGTAAGGGTTTTATAGTCATCCTTAATGTTTTCCCTCCTAGTTGTGAAATGTCCAAATTTTGACTCGGAGGCTAAGAAAGTGCATTCAAAAACTATCTTTCCATAAGAAAATTCACGATGGAAGAATTACTATGAGTCCACCTATATACGAAAAATCCACAGGGATTGACGATATCTAGAACTAGCGAACGTTGAACAATTAGTGAATGGTTTTCCGGAGCCACCGATCGTAATCAATCAAGTTGCAACAACCAATTTTAGCTCGAGGGCTAAGAAAACCTCAACCAAAATGTCACTTTGATAGATGAATGTGTAATGAAAAATTTCGTACAATCTCTCCTATATAAGGAGAATTCATTAGAGTCAACAAAACTGAGATCTGTTGAATAGGTTGAAAATGGCGATGAGTTTTCTTGAGCCACTAGTTATAGTTGAGCTAGTTTGACCTAGTCAAACAGTCACTTGAGGCCTACAAACAGCCTTCGCCAAACTATCTAGAAGAGTGTTTTTCCCAAAACTGAAGGTTACAATAAATTTTCTTGTAAAAACACTAGAGAATTTATAAGGTTAATAGGCATTTCATTTTTCATGGTTCAAACGGTGGTTTAAAACGAAAGCCAAATTTTCAATTTTGGAAGCTTCCTAAAAGTGCGAGACAGAGTAACAAAGTTGCTAGAGGAGTGGTGAAAAGAGTGAAAATAGTCAAATGAGATTTAACTAATGCTTGATACGACTCTCTACATAACAAGGAACACATATGACGCTTGACATCTCTTTTACGGGGCTCATAATGTCTTTTTGCAAGTCTCTAAATGTGGTATTTTTTTCTAAGGTTAACAGTAAATGGAAGAAGGTTCTATTTAGTTAATGAATCATCTAAATTTAAATAGTACCCATGGACATGAGGACCTATTTATAATATTTTGGGTTAACATCATTTAATATTGTGGTAGTAATCATGGTTGATGGTCAAAGAGTAAGTCGGTTATGCAAACCACAAGATGTAGTTTCATTATTTTACACTATTTAAGTTTAGTCCAATCTCCAATTGTACAATTATCTAGTGGTTTAATATTCTATTAAAATGAAAATGAATAACCAAAGTACAATATTTATGGAAGATTAAGGTAAGAAGATCATGCTTGTCCTGTGAACGATGTGGTGAAAGAGGGGCTCCTTGCAGGTCCAGCATCATTTCATGAGACTTCAAAAATCCTTTAGGAATTCCTTGAAGAGGTTGGTGTGCACCTGGAACACCCATCCACTATCATCTTCTCAATCATCTCCTGATCTTCTAAAACAAAACCATTTGTGCACATCCCAAAAATGAAGCAATTCATGAAACCCATTTCTTTGGGGGATTTTTTCAAACAGTACATGTTCTATGTGCATGCTCCAACATTTGCAAACATTTAAACTAGGGCACTTGTAATTATAACATTTGAAAAACCCCTATTCATTATGTTGGGATGGATATCCACCGGGTGCCAAAGCTATTATTTATCAAACCCATTTTTATAAAATAAAAATCATGGCACTCCATAAGAGGATGTCTGGATGAGAGTGGCTAGTACTCAAAAAATAGAGTGTTTAATCCAGATGAGGAGAGGAAGAGACAAATATCACAGAGACATATGTGGGATAGGAAGAAAGAAATTTCAATGAATGAATCAATACAGTTGCTCCAATTAAAAGATAAAGAGTAGGTTAAAAAAAAAATCGTTGTCAAGGCTAGAGTGCATGTAGAATATGTTCCCGAAAGAAGAAAACAAACAACTTAACATAGTTATAAATGAATCACCTCCCTATGCCCACATTTTCTTCTTTTTTAAAATACAAAAAAATACATTGGTAGTAGCAAAACCTCTTAGAGACATTGAAAAAATTCAGATACAAATATAGATCCAGATCAATCTATTTATATATAGCTTGATCGCAATGCTGCCCCCATGACCATGATTCTAACTGGGATTTTCACAACACCTTTTCTACATTCCCAACTATCATTGTAGAGAAAGATCATGTGTTTGTGAGTCATTTTTTCACTCAAATCCTGTGTACACATTTCATACATGTTTTTTGAGCCACTTATAGCTACCACATCTAGAAAAAATCCTATATCTTTTATGATTTTATGGATTTCCATGCCCTCTTTCAAAGTTCCCTTTTCGGTATGACTTGGGAGGATGTTGTCGAAGCTTAGATACCCATTTGTTGCATAGGTGAAACAATGTCAGTGTCTCATGAGAAGCTATCGTATTCTCTCATTTTTTTCAAACATTATTACTATCTAATTACTACTAGATATCCAACGTTAACTTAGGTTGCACCTTGAGTCAGAAAAGATGGGAGGATACATATGCGCTATTTAATATCCTATCATCCCACATCCAATTGTCCACGAACACTCTTCTTTAATATTTTAATTATTATTTTTGTTTGTGTTTGAAGTTGGGCACTAAATTTCCCTCCCCTTATAAGAACATTTTCCTCGATGTGACATGCCACTAGGGTAGTGAAGGAGGATAAAAAAATGAGAAAGATAACAATGACAAGTTCCATCTAGTGAGAAAATATTGTCGCTAGAACATTATCACAAAAAGTCAAGAAATTTCTATCAATTTCTTAATTTTCTGTGAAGATTGGTAGTTAGTTATATTTTACTTTATTACTCAGTTGATATTTTCCTTTACAATACTTCTTTATCTCAATCTCTTAATATTTCATTGTTTTAATATTTCAGTTTATTTATTTTTGTGGGTGCCCAAAAGAAATTGACATAAAAATAGCACACTAGGGATAAACACAACACATACTAGAGTGGCCCCAAAATAATGTCTACCCATGAAAATTAAATTTAAATTTCTCGCACCCACTTCCCGCTTACTTTTTGTAGGGATGAATCTCATCCATTGGATGGATTCATTTGGGGCCCTTAGATCTAGGGATTCAACTAACCCTAAGTATGCATTTGAAAAGCTATTTTCTATTTTGTTTTGACTTATTCTTTCTTCTTCTTGTTTTGTAGATTGGTGGAGGATGAGGTGGAAGCCATTAGATGAAACCTCAAGCTCAAGTAAGAATTAAGCATTCTCCCTTTTTTGATCTATTTAGACCCTTTTCTACTGTTACAATGCATTTACTTATTTTTTTTCTCTCACTATTTATTGTATTTTCCCAAATGGGAAAATGGGTATTTACCATATTTTAGAGAAGGAGGAAGAATGGTGTAATGTGTGTGTGTGTGTGTGTGTGTGTGTGTGTGTGTGTGTGTGTGTGTGTGTGTGTGTGTGTGTGTGTGTGTGTGTGTGTGTGTGTGTGTGTCATTTTCTAAGTTCCGGTCATGGAGAGACCAAACAGGTTGCATATAAAAGGGAGTACCGACTGCGCAAAGGTTAAAATGACCACGGTTTTAATGCATGGAGGAATGTTATTTGGGTTGGGGGGAGGGTCACAGAACCCACCCTAATTTACTTACATAGGCCGCAGCCTCTACGTTTTTACAAACAATTTCTAATTTATTTATTACATTGTTATTTAGTTAGTATTTAATTTCATATAATTTCTTTTATATGTGTGTGTGTATATATATATAAATATATACAATTTATATATATATATTATATATATATATATATATAGATATATATATATATTAATGATATCAATATTACTATTAATATCAATAATAATGATATTTTAATATCAAGACTATTATCAAGAAGTAATGATATTTTATATTATTAACTAATTTTAATCTTACAATTAAAAATTTCTTATAAAATTTGATGGTAATATTACCAAGTGATAATTTATAATTATGTTTCACCCATCACTACCCTTTTCTTTGATATTTAATTAAAAATGAAATTGATTTAATTTAACAACATACTTACATACTTAATTAGATCTATAAACTACTTTGCAATTATGTAGTTCCTTTGTTCAACTAGATTTTAACGGTTCCATATATTGTTTGACAAGATGAATAATCAACCAAGGATTTAAGTATTTTCCATTTACTTATATAAAATTTAAAATTTCTTTCAACCTCTACAAGGGGGTGAACAAATATAATTTATTTTACTACCGTATGCATTTCATGTAGTACAATAAGAATAACTATTTATTTTCTTGTACAAAATACAAGTTTGCAACCATTTTCACAAGAAATTATAACAAAATTTCCCAGTAGTTTTAAGACAATAACAACACCTTATTGAAGCCAATAAATAAAATAACATGTGAGCAAAGTTGTTTTCTTTTCCATCACATTTCATTGACTTGATTCAATTCAACAAACTTATAGTTCCTTCTTCAAATAAGTAATGAAATTATTTTCATACTTTTTCCTTCATTTACAATGTCAACTTAGATTACATTTGATAATAACACACTAAAATTTCACTATAAACAAACACAAGTTTAGAAGACTTCCTTACAAAATGGAGGAAACATAGTAAAAACATACAAGATAGTCTAGTTTTATTTTCCCCAATGAAGAAGAAGCCTTCATCATTTAAACTTTGACTTCTTCCAAGATCAACACACAACCAAAAATGGGTGAGTAGGAAACACTCTGCACCCAACCATTACTCCAATGAGGAAGTGAAGCCTACTTCCTCATTGCCCCCCGAGCCCCGTTAATGAGACAGTAAGGAATATTTCACAACCATGGAAATGAAATACAAGGATTCCATATTTACTACCAAGCCACATTCATAAAATAAAATAACCACAAAACACACATTTTTAAACACAACAAATTCCCAAAAACAATGGCTCTAAAACAAGCCAAGTAGAGAAAGGAATATGGGGATACTGTTGTTGCTCCCAATGGTTTGGATTCAAATCTCAAAAGACCTCCAAAACACAATCAACCCCAAAAAAAATAAAAAAAATATCTTATTCCTCCCTAAAAATAAAAATACATATCTTATTCCTCCCTCTCTCTTATGTCTCCCACAATGACAAAAATAACAAGATGAAAAAAGCTGGGGAATTGAACCCACTCCCTCCTAAATATACCCAAGGAAAATCTTATTCCTCCCAAAAAATTTCATCCCCATTTCACTATCTCATACAAATTCTAATAACATTTCACTACCCAACAACATCAAGAAATAAATACATTCATTTAACACATAAACATACAAGGCAAGAGAAGAAAACAATGGTGCAAGACCCTACCTTGTCATAGAAACACTCCACTTCACAATAAAGTACCAAATTCCTCCAATCTCAAGCAATTCCAAGCAATATTCAGCTCCAACAAGCACTCGCAAAATCAAGCATTCCAAAATGATAGAACCAAAACCAAACAATTAACCCCCAAAACTTCACAAAAATTCTAATAAATAGAAAAGAGGGAGAGGGAGATGATGTGGCTACTTGCATGATGCCATGTCATTTCTTCTCCATTCCACATAACCAAAGTCAAACTCATACCCCAAAGCATAATAAATGGGTGGTTGGGGAAAAGACCACCCTCTTACACACTCAACCCAACCCACACCCCTTAGGGACAAAATTAATTACCCATGTAAGAAAAGTGCACTTGAATGTCATTTTACTTCATTAAAACAAAAATAGGACCTAAAATAAGCCCCTCACATCATATTCTAGGTGGGTGGGTGGCTTTAAAGGGTGTGGGACAAGATTAGCTTCTCCCACAAGTCTCTACAATAGCCTAGAAGGTCAAAATGCGAATTTCATAAGGAATATTGAGTACACACAACCCAAAACACATTAATCTCATCCCAAACAAACACACATAAAAGCTATGATAGGTTTTTTCAAGGGGTGAGGGGGGTATAACACTACGACATCAAGGAATAAGTATCGTATTCTCACTCAAAGAGATAGGATACACATAGTGCAGTTATGTCCTTGCACAATGTACCTAAGCCATGGAAATGAGATTACAAGGTAGATTGTTCCAAGTACAAAACCAAAAGGTCACTTACAACAGGTTTAAAAATTTCCTTAACATGACAAGGGTTTTTCTTCTTAGCAATATTGAAGTAAAATTGAAGGTATTATAAGAGGGTTATAAATCATTTAAGTTACGTGGTAAAGGCAGGGTGATTTTCAAATAGAAATCTAAGTATTAAGATGAAAATAATACAATTAGTATGATATTTAATTGATTGAACAAATCCATATCACTATATAAATTTCAATTACAAATCCATACAACCTTCAACTCACACATTGAATAACTATCTTTTATGTTATTTTCATTTCCTCCTTTCAAAATGGTAGATAATTACAAGTATCCAAAAAGTAGAATACATCACATCATTTTATACATTTAAAAATTTAAGTACAACTATAAAAACAAATTTCTTCATTTATCAGCTTACTTATCGTACTACCTATAACCTATAACAACCAATAGAGCATTTGTCAATTAAAGATGCTAGCATGGAATTATACCATGATCTAACATAATTCGTGATTACTAATTTTCCATTTGCAAAGAAAGAACAAATTTATATAATAGGAGAGGTAAGAGATACATTTTGTTTTCATCACATTTTCAATACTAGAGAGAGTAGAGAGAGGAGAGAGAAACATCACATATTCCCAATAACAAATTTTATTGAAACAACCAACGAATTTAAGATTTGTGAAATCATATATTAGTTCCTACGTATTTTTCTTTGGATAATTTAACTTAATATTGGTCCATGACTTTGTTCTATGATTTTGCTACTAGGTTGCGAAAGGTCCAAATTTAGTCAAAGTGGCTATAAAAACACATCCATAAACCAATTTATGATCGTCAAAGCACCAGGATACCAATAATTTACATTCGAATATATATTATAGGGAATTCATTGGAGTTGATGGAGCTAAGAACAAGTGGACTATGTACAAATGGTGCCTATTTTTCTGGGATCACCGGTCGTAGTTGGAATAGTTTGGTCTAATCATTTGGCTACCAAAGGCCTACAAAAAAGCATTTTAAAACTAACATACGAGGTGTTTTTCTTAAAACTAATGGTTGTAGGAAATTTTCATGTAGAAATATTAGAGGTTTATGGAGACCGATATCCATTTCATCACTCGAGACACAAATGGCAAGACAAAACCGAACTCAAATTTTAAGTTTTAGCAACTTTCGAAAACTGCAAAAAATGGCTAACAAGGCTTCTAAAGGGGTTAAAAAATCTGCTCAAATGAACTTGTAAGGTCTTATTAAGGTTCAAAATAGGGTACCCATTCAAAACTTGACCTCCCCATTTCGGGGTTCCAAAAGATGTTTTCCAAATCTTTGAAACACGTGTTTTATTAAATTTTGCAAGTAAACTATTGGTGTGTTTAACTTAAGGTTCAATTTAAACTTGTCAATTCAAGAATACATAATTATCTAGTCTTGTTATTTTGTCTTACAAAACGTCATAGTACATCGTTTGAAAGTACACGTGTTGATCTAATTAATGAAATAAGTTGAATTGGAAGAATAAATTTTTATACGGTTTATACTATGATTTATTTAATTAAATGAAGGCTTAAAATTAATTTTATTAAAATTTAAATATCATTGAAAAATGGGAAACTAGAAATATAAAAAAATTTGCAAGATGAGGGTCCTCCCAAAGCCTCCAAATTCACTTAGACAATCGAACACAACACCTTTTCTCTCCACAATCAAATATGCAAATTTGATATATAAACCTTTTACCTCCACATAGGTAGAGCACCCCTCCCACACTCCCTCCATAAAATCCTCACATAATCCCTTTTACCTCCACAAGAATGAACTCCACTTCCCTCTTCCAACACCACCCTAAGGCCAAGATCTACCCAACCCATATAATTCACAACATGTGTCAATTCACAACACAATAACATCACAATGCAAAAATATGGATAAGAATGGAAGGAATAGACCCCACCTTCCCATAATAGCTTCCACAATATTTAAGAAACACACTTAAATATCTTAAAAATCGAATGTAGTTCCAAATACAAGATGGAAAAGATCCCAAGCAAGAAGTCCAATAAAATTCATTCAAAATATGCAAGTGTGTAATAAAAAACCAAGTAACCCCAAAAACTAAAAAATAACTCTAATAAATAGAAAATGTGGAGAGGATGCTGAGGTTGCTACATATAGGTTGCCATATCACTGCACTTCCATTACAACTCACAAGAACAATTAAATAATAAAACCTACAACATAAAACCATACATAGGCTCAAAGTTGAGCCAAAAGATAAGGGAAACATTGTAGCCATCTCCTTATGCCTCCCAAGTGGGATAGGGATCCACCCAAGCCTCTAAGTGCACTATACACACACTTGAAAAACCGCTTATCTCTCCATTTCAAAGATACAGAAAGATATAGTTTCCTTTTAACTCCACATAGGTGGATTAACCTTCCCACACTCCCTCCACAAAATCCTCACACACTCCCTTTTACCTCCACAAATGGCCCCATTTCCCTCTCCCTAAACCATCACTATGGCCAATTCTACCCACTCCCTTACAAAAAACATGCATTAATAAAATTTACAACACATTGGTTCCAACAAGCATAATACCAAAATAAAGAGGGACCAATAGCTGAATAAGAGAGATGGACAATGCACAAGATACTTAAAATATACTAATCCACTATTCCTTTTTAGATTAGTTGATTATTACCACATTTTTGTTTAAACATAGTTATGAATGTGAATGAGGATCCTTTCTTTAATATTACAAGTTTCCATTATTAGAATGTTATTCACTTAGGATACATACCATTATTTAATTTGCTTTATGATAATATAAATGGTTGTTAATTGTTTTGACCTTATTAGAGGTGTGTGAGATATTCATCACAATCACCCCAAAATTCATTTCATTTAAATTCCTTAATTTAGTCATGACTTGGAATGGTTTTACAACCACCATGAAACATATAGGATTTTTCCTCACTTAGGGAAAACAAGATTTGAAGTGTGTTATCTCATGTAAACCACATCATTTATGGATCTTAAACAAATAAATATTTTTAGGTATATGTTTCACATGTGGGACATTAAATATAATAAGATGAATTTAAATTCCTTCTACAACATTATTCCTCTCATGGGGAAAACATGCATTAAGGGCTATTAACCACAAATTTCATATAAGATCCACCAAGTATTAACTTCATTAACACGTAAAGGGGTATAAGCTCTACCATGGGGAAATACTTATGGTAATAATTTATCCATATGACGCAAACTATCACACAACTAAGATATTTTTTTACTTTCTCCCAAGGTGACACTTCTATTTGCGAGTAGAATAAGGGGTTAAATTTTCCTAGTTACAAATGTAGAAAACTTGGACCTATTTTTCAATTGTATCAGATAAATTTTCTTAAAGAGGTAATTTGGGAGTG
Source organism: Taxus chinensis (assembly GCA_019776745.2). Classification (NCBI taxonomy): domain Eukaryota; kingdom Viridiplantae; phylum Streptophyta; class Pinopsida; order Cupressales; family Taxaceae; genus Taxus; species Taxus chinensis. Next base: position 806,886,971 of record CM034147.1, read on the forward strand.
AGACACCCGAAATATATATTCACATGGCTTTAGATACTTATAAGGGTATTAAGGAACATATACATAGATGAGGATAGGTTTGTTTGGGGGGGGGGGGGGGGGTGGTCTACGAATTCTAGGAATAAGGATCATATTCTCATTCAAAGAGATAGGATACGCATAGTGTAGTTACGTCCTCGTACAATGTACCTAAGCCATGGAAATGGGATAGCAAGGCAACTTGTTCTAATTAAAAAACTAGAAGATCACTTACAATAGGTTTAAAAATTTCCTTAACATGAAGAGGGTTTTCGTTCCTAACAATACTCAACTAAAATTGAAGGTATGATAATAGGGTTATAACTCATTTCATTTACGTAGAAAAGGAAGGGTAATTTTTAACTAACAATCTAAGTATTAATATGAAAATACTACAATTAGTATGATAAACGATTGATTTAAAAAATCCATATCATTGTATCACTTTCAATTACAACTCCATACAACCTTCAACACACACATGGAATAACTATATTTTAATTATTTTTTATTTCCTCCTTTCAAAATGGTAGATAATTACAAGTATTCAAAAAGTACATACATCGCATCATTTTATACATGTTGCAATTAAAGTATAAATATAAAGACATTTTTCTTCATTTATCTTACTTATCATACTACCTGTAACCTACAACATGGAAATCTACCCTGATCTAACATAATTCATGATTACTACTTCTCCATTCAGAAAGAGATAACCACTTTACACAATATGATAGGTAAGAGATACATTTCATTTTCATCACATTTTCAATACTAGAGAGAGGTAGAGGGAGGAGAGAGAAACATCACATATTCCAAAAAATTTTAATTGAAACAACCAACAAATTTAAGATTCATGAAATCATATATTAGTTCCTATATGTTTTCCACTGGAGAATTTAACTTAACATTGGTCCATGACTGTGTTTTATGATTTTCATGCTAGGTTATGAAACGTCCAAATTTAGTCTAACTGGTTATAAAACTGCATTCATAAACATATTTTTGATTGTCAAATCACCACGATCCCAATCATATACATTCAACTATATAAAGGGAATTCACTTGAGAATATGGAGCTAAGAACTAGTGGATTATGTACAAACGAAGACTACTTTTCTGGCGTCACCAATCGTAGTTGGACTAGTTTGGTCTGGTCATTCGGTGACCGAAGGCCTACAAAACCCCATTATAAAACTAACCGATGAGGTTTTTTTCTTAAAACTAATGGTTGCAAGAAATTTATGTGTAGAAATATTAGTGGTGTATGGATACCGATATCCATTTCATCACTCGAGAGCGAAACGGCAAGCCGAAACCGCACTCGAATTTTAAGTTTCATTAGCTTCCCAAAACTGTAAAAAATGGTTAACAGGGCTCCTACAGGGGTTAAGAAATGTGCTCAAATGAACTTGTAAGGTCCTACCAAGGTTCAATATAGTATTCGAAATGAAAGGGGTTAAAAACTTGACCTCCCCATTTCAGGGTTATGAAAGATGTTTTAAAAATCTTTGAAATATGTATTTTATTAACTTTTGCAAGCAAATTGTTAGTGTTTTTAACTTAAGGTTCAATCTCAACTCATTAATTCAAGCAGAGCTAATCATCTAGTCTTGTTAGTTTGGCTTACCAAACATCATAGGACATGGTTTGAGAGTACACATGTTGATCTCACTAATCAAACAAATCGAATTGGAAGAACTGAAGTTTTATACGGTCTATACTGCGATTTATTTAATTAACTGAAGGCTTACACTTAAATTTATTAAGATTTGAATATCATTGTTAAAGGTTAAACTAGAAATACAAAAATTATGCAAGATGAGGGTGTGAAGACCATGCCTCTTAATATGAGCTGGCGAGAAGTTGCACAAGGGTTTCAAAAGCATTTTTTAAAATCTTAACCCGCAAAAGCTACACACCAAGGTATTTAATTAAATGGTTCATGGGTTTTCTCAAACTTCCTCATTTGCATTCAATTCTTTCAGTTCCTTTGCAACTATGACACCTGATAAGGATCCCCTATCCTCTATCCTCTATACATTTGATGGATTTTCATATTCTTCTCGGAATCTCCCATCTTGACACCACTTGGGAGGATGTTGGCAAAATTACTGGAGTCTATTTTAAACGTATTATACTCCTTTTAAGAGGATTCTATAAGCTTTTGTATCAGACCCAATTATTGTAAATTGTAGTGCCCATTTCCCTTCGACACCTTTTTTATTATTGACTTCTATAATATCGACAAAAATTATTGATATGATTATGGATTTTTGATTTAGTATCATGTTAGATGTTACAAATACTTGACTATTATTGATTCAATTCATATATGATTCATGTCGACCATTAGAGACATTTTATATTGATGTTGATATAATGTTGACATAGTTATTTATATATATTTCTGACATGTGATATATTTTGTCATATTGGGTAGACCTTTGATAATTGGATTAATGTTGTGATCATTTTGAAATGGATGAAATGTGGAGTAGAAATGTAGCTAGAAATTGTAAATTATATCATATTTGCCTAGATAATATTTGATTCGTATATAGATGATTTTTGAACTATATTGTATATTTTATCATATTTGTTCTTAATGTGGCCACGAGGCCGAAGAGGGTATTTATGTGTTTTGCAGGTAAAATTATCCACAACAAACATTGGGGGAATTGGAACCCAACCGCATTGGAATTGTAAATGAATTCAACAAGGGTCACCATGGCAACATGTAATTGTGTGTGTTAGAATTATTTGATTGGGGAAAAATTGTTACCAAGGGGTCATGTGTTGTATTTTATTATTAGTTGCCTTTTTATAAATGTTAGTATGTGTTTCTTTTAGTAATGTAATTTACTTGTTTAATTATTTAGTTTTGATGTATGTTTTACCTTTCTATTATTGTGGTTGTAGTGTCTTAACTAAGTTAATTTAACCTTGTCCTAAACTAATTAAAGATGTAACCAAAAAGGAGTTCATTTATTAGACTTGATTTTCTCTTGGATTTTGTGTGTGTGTTTAATGCTTGAGATCTTGAGTGTTGTACACTTTACCCTTTATGGGAAACTCGAATTCGGCCTTAGAGGTAAAATTTGGAAGCATATGGGACAAGTCAAACTTGTCTCACACCTCTTAAATTGCTATGCCAACCATACCTATGGATTTGGGGATCAAAATTAGACCCCATTAGGTGTTTTGGGAAGATAAAAAGGTAAAATGTTTATTGCACTTCCTTTCTTGTAATTAATTGTGTCCTTAGGGGGTTTGGGCTTAGATTGTGTGCGTAAGTATAATGAAATTCCTTCAACCACTTATTAATTGCGCTTTGGAATATGAGGTTGACTAAGGTGATATACAGTGGAGAGGAAATGAGGTGGCATCCTGCTTGGAGCCACATCATCCTCCTCTCTCCTTTTTCTATTTATTGAAATCACTTTGCATGTTTGGGGGTTACTTCATTATTTTTGTGCTCTTGTATTTTGGAGAGTTAGAGGATTTTTGGTAGATCTTGTGGATTGTTGGAGCTTTTGGATGCTTGCTTGGTTTTCAGGATCTTAGATATTTACTCTTGGAAAAATCTTTACTATGGAAAGGTAGGAGCTTTACCTTGCCTATTTTATGCTTTATTTTATTTTTATATACTTGTGTTGCATATTGTTTTCTTTGGAATGCTTGTTGGGTGTGGGTAGATTGCCAAATTTTTGGAGTAGGAGGAGACTATGGGGCGATTTCATGTAGGGAGGCATAATAGTTTACTCTTTTGTTGGAGGGAGGCACCCCTTCCCATTGGGAGGCATAAGTGGGCTACCCATAGGTCTTGCTCCTTTGGCTTTCATTTTAAGCTTTGTTTTTGTTGTTTTGTTGTTATCCTTTCTTATGTTCACTGGTGTTTTGAATGTGGTTGAAATGGATGTGAAATATTTTTGTGTGTTGTGGAAGATTACTGTTTCCATGTGTTGGAATCATCTCCCATTGTAATTTGGTTGGCACTCATGGGCCAATGGAGAGGATGGCTTCTCCTCTTTATTGGATATCTTTGTTGGGTGGAGAGCGTTGCCTCTCCCCCCCATTTTTTTGTGAATCAAATAAATCATGTTGGAGATATCTTTTTGGATTTGGGAAGCTTGGAGATTTTGGTGGAGTCCCTTAGAATATCCTTCTTGTAATAAAATTCCTTTGTGTTATTCCCACTTAGAGTTGAAGAACTTATAATCATGTATTCTATTTTAACTTGCATTATTGTAGGATTTTCCTACCTCAAGTGGAGGAAATTACATTGGTCTTGTAAAGGAAAGTTGTATTCAAATATTTTTTATTAAAATTGTATTGTATGTGGAAAGAAACAAATAAGAAAAGAAAGAAGAAAGAATTGTATGTGGAGTTAGTTTTGAGAAGTAGAAAAGAAAGTAATTCTCTATATTTGGAATCTTGGTTGTATTGTGAGAAAAGTACCTCTTTGTGTTAAAATATATGAGCTATTTTCAATGGAAGAGAAAGTTTACTTTCATTGTGAAGTTGTTTTATTGTAAATATGAAATAAGGAAATATAGAAGTTGTAAGAAGTTGAAAATGCATGCATAGTAAATTTGAATGTAAAAGAAAGTTATTGTAGTATTTTGAATCTATAATTTGTATTGAATGGAAGAGAAAAAATTCAAAGTATGTTTTTATTTGGAAATGCTTATTTTGTAGTAAGAAAATAACAATGTAAAAGTGGATTAAGTTTTCTTTTTCTCATGGAATTTTAGAGAAGACTAGTTGAACATAATAGAATGACTTTGTATAGTAGATGTATTTATTGGATTAGATAATACTTTAAAAATTAGTATATCTAACTAAGGAATGAATAAATAATATAAAATCCCAAAACTGGAAACTGTATGTAGCATAAAATCTAGTTCAAAATATATTTTAGGACCTTGTAGTAAAATTATGCTTTGGGAAAATCTCGACATAAAGGTTCTTTTTTTCAGAAACAAGACCGCCACCCTATGCAGAGTGAAGGTCCTGTAAACGCCGCTCAAGCTAAGGCGGGTGGTCTCAAAACCACTGTTTATTAGGTCGGCGGTCCATGGGTTTTTCACCTAGGCAGGGGTGGCGGTCCTAGGACCGCCGGTCTACTTTGGGAGGTGGTTTTTTTCACTTACAAAAAAACTCCGTGGATCTGCACCTGTGTGAAAAGTTAAAATGGTTTTTACTAAGTTATTAGATGTAAAAAAAACTTAACCAATGACTACTAGCATGCAAACAATGAGTAATTTTCTTGGATTTGAGAAATAAACACATATAAATGGTGGATTATAAACATCTTTTTCATTTATAACAATGGGGTAGGGTTTCCCTCAAATAGAAAACCCCAAATACACTTAGTATGGAAAACAAAAATGAGATTGGTGGAGAAAATCCCTACCAATCCTTGAATGAAATAAATTACATTAATAAAACTTAAGGTAAACTAAGTCTAAACTGGATCTCCTTGTAGAATCATCCATGGCTCTTCCTTTTTTTCTATCATGGCTTCCTCCTCTCCAACCTGTAAATTTTAACAAAAGAAATATACCAAATGAAGAAAATAGAATAAAGGAAAGGCTTTAATAAAATTCATAAGGATTTTAGGACTAAGTTTGGAACCCTAGGATCTAGTGGCAAAGATATTTTTGGTCTAATGGTAGAGGATTCACCCTACTTTTGTTAGGTAGAATTGTATTTTAATTTTTAAATTAAATCCTTAAGGGTATGCCTAATTGGAGAATGGGCCATCTAATTGCCTTAGAATGCTAACCTTTGTTAGTTCTTAGCAAGCCTTGATGTCAATGGAAAGGAATCTAAGTAATAGGATAATAAATTTAAATAAATTAACATAAGCTTAACCTTGTTAGGATTGAACATTATCTAAAGAGAAGAAAATATTTAATTAAGTAAATTAATGTTTGGTACCTTCCTAATGAATAATTTATTTAATGGACCTTAGAGATAAATTTGAAAATATGTTAACTTTTTAACTAGACCTGGTTCTTCAATCATAAAGCTAAGTTTCGTGGTGTAAGTTAACTTAACGAACTGTAAAGGTTAAACACCCTTATAACCTTGCTATAACTTAAACAAAGAAAAAATCACAATTTTCGAGTTAAGTGTTAGGTTGTAGCGACTTCCTTGAACTTTGTTTTTGCGGGGCGTTACATAAAATAGTAAAACAACGTATTCCATGAGGCCACATTTATTTAAGGCCTTCCTCAAAATAGCCTGTGTGCCTTTGTATGCGCCCACATTCACTTATAAGTCAAATTTGGAGCCGCGCGCTCGAAGCGGAACATCCTCAATGAATATATATATTTTTGAAGGAAAACATTTCCCTGCAGCATCGCTTCACTTAGGTATAGCGAAGGAGGATTATGACAATGTTGACTGATAAGTCTGGATTCTTGTTGACTGCATTAAGATGAGAGTTCCAAAAACCTTTTTAACGCATCCATCATGAACATCTTTCAATCCTTTTCATTCTAAACAAATTCCTAAAGGGGAAAGGATTTGATAAAAATTTAGAGGCAGGATTCCACCCATAGAAAACATTTTCTTGAAGTTTCCTACTCCTTGATAGAAGTCTAAACTCCTTCCAAAACTCATTTTCAACTTATGTTTTTCTATAGTAATGAATGGCATGCTGACTAAGGTAGTATAATTTTGATTTACATCAGTCAACTATGGTTCCCATGTGCAACATAATATCCATTTTGACATCAGCTTGAAGGCTGATTCCCAATCCTTTCCAACAAATTTGTTTATGTAAACCTATAGCAATCTGAGAGACCAATCTTTGTTTCCTCTATACTTTATTGATGTGTAGGTTGGGAAAAGTGGTGGGAAAATGTAGATGGATCTTCTGAGAGACTACTTGATGCATCCAGGGAGAGGTGTTAATGCTACGTGAGGGTTCCCATACACATCCACACATTACCTCTTGACAAAACCTGCCACAGTCCTCCCAATCCGATCCTCCAACATGCCACCTCCTTAATCAACCATATCCACCAACTCTCATGCCTCCATTAACACCCACTATCACTCCATTACCAACCTCTTTAACCCATTTTAAAAATATATTATTTATTTAATTTTAAGTTTGAACTTTGTTTTGAATTTCCATACGATTTAGAGGTATATTGATATTTTATTACTTTTATGTCTTTTTCATTATTTTATTTATTTTCATAGAATGAAGTATAAGATTGGTTTTATATATATATATATATATATATATATATATATATATATATATATATATATATATATGTCATTTTATTTTTTCTTATACATTAAGTTATAATTTATGTATATACTTCTACGATGTTTGAGAGTGGTTTCAGACATTGAGGAGATCATAGTTACAAAATCTATATTTTGGATGGATCCCCCAAATTTCATACTCAGCAAATTTTAGGTTCCTGTATTTCAGACTTCACCGAATAGCTTGCAAGAATAACCCCCTTAAATTTTAATCTAAATTTCATATTTTTATTATTATTACTAGCTTATATGTAAATTATTGATTTTATTATTATTATAATATTTTATGTAATTTACGATATGAATGAAACTTAGATCGAAATTAAATTATGGAAAATGACTAGCAAGAAGGAAATTAGTTCCCGATGTTGTATCTCCACATAAGATTTGAGAACAAATCACATGGGATCCGAAACTTCTATCATTTGAGTAGTTAGCGAGATGAGCTCTCATACCAATTGACCAAGTGGGAAGGTGGAATTGACGCCTCACTAGTTGCGTGTAATGGAGTGGGGCATTACAGATTTCCTTAAAAAAATCAAATTAACATTCTCTTTTCAGTAGCAAATTTTTCTAATTTGGACACTGTTACAATGTCGAAAAATGGAATGGTAGGTGGAAATGGAGTATTTTTTCTCATGAATTGTATATCCTAGAATGTAATTTAGGTCTCACAAAGTGCTCCTGAAAAATATCTATGCATTTTTCTTTTCATTCGTTTGGAGGATTACATTATTTTTGTTTGAAAGAAGTTAATTCTTCAAGAATTATTTTTACAAGATTTCTTGAAGTGTATTTTATCAAGGGCCACCATGTAGTTCTACACTTTCCATCTGGATTTCATTGATGGTGCCAATATTTCATTTAACTGAAAAATATGCATACTTATTAATTAAATTTAGAAAAGATCCATGACATCATGTTATTTATGTGATTCTTGACGTTAACATGAAATGTTTTAGCATCATTAATTTTTCAATTCCCCTAATGATGGATTATAAATATCAAATTATGGTGATATTTAGATAATATATCTCTACTGGGATATTTGTCCATCTCTGAAGAAATTAATATGATCGAGGACCCCAAGGACATAGAGAGTGTGGTCATGATGTGGTTCTATGTGGGAGAATGTGAAGCATGACCTAAGGTTTTCCATAACCTCTCTTAAAGCAGTTAGAGTACATTCCTCGTCCGTGGTTTACTTGGTCAAAGTTTTAGGATGAAATTAATTGGCATCTCAAAAGAATTGATCATGAAATGTTTTCTGAGCAATATCATGTGTTCAAATTTAATATATTTAATGAGCATGTTGTCACCATCTATCAATACATTGTAAATTTAGATAATGTTCCCCTTACTTGAACATGTTGGAATGAGGATTTAATCGACTTACAGTATCACATACATAATTATTCTTTATTGCATCTCTTGTTGATCATTAGGAAGAAATCTAACTCATATATAGGGTTTTATAACATATTGCCACATTTTCCATATGTTTCTAAATAGATTGAGCACGATGGAATGGCATGATTATAGACACCAACACCTTCGTCTACCACTTTAGAAATTAGTTGCTATGTTTATAAACATTTATTAACTATGCTAAATTTTATTACATATCCATTTAGTGGTCACATGACATGGTTTGGATGTTTTTCCGAAAATAATTTAAAATAATATTTTCCTAGCTCAAGTATAGAACCTTTTATCCTCTTACAATGCATTCTAACTATAATTAAACACAAGCTCAAACTAGTAGAAAGATGCATTACTGGTGTTGGTTGAACGCATGCTCAATTACATTGGGTTAATAATTTAATAGATTAACCTTCCAAATCCTAATTCGAATCTCTGTGGGCCAAGAAAAATAAGGAGAATACGATATATATTTATACCATTCATGATCAACTAATAAACATGCACGAAATGTATGTTAACTTCATACTCCACTATAATTTAGTATTCCAATTAAACGAGATGACAATTGAGTAAGAATGGGAACCACAGTAGTTCTAACGTGTTGTCCTTGTAACTGAAAATCCTCATCCCGATAATAATGTGAAGCCTTTGTCTGCTTAGAGGAGATTTATGAAAAGATGAAATATGTGGCGAATGGGAAAGAACCTGAAATGGATGGATTTCCGTATTTAAAAATAAATAAATTAATTTTCCTTTGGGGGGACTGACATGTTTCACATCTATCGCCAAACATGAAGAAAAAAATATTTGGTAAAGTTATTAACAATGGTAATATAAAATATATAGATAGACCTTATAACTAGTAAGATGCCCATCAATTTTTTCAATGTCTTGAATATAAAATCAAAGCCAAGGTTCTCATTATGTGGCTTCACCATGTCATTTCTACAACTACAAGAAGATATAAATATGTTTTACTAAGGCGTGTTATATTTTGAGAACATTATTTATTGATTGGGAAGGAATGGAATGGGCGCACACTTCTCAAGAACATAATCTCTTCTTAAAGTTAGATATTAAAAAATCCTAGGATATTGAATGGCCCTGTATTCTCACCATGCTAAAGTACCTTAGATTTGGAGATTTTCTGTCTCATTTGTACAAACTTTCTTCTTAAAATATTTTTCTTGTTTATTAATCATTGGTTATAATTATGAAATATTTGGTTTCTTTCATTATATTGTGCAAGCTTATCCTAGTTATCACATGCTCTACCTTCTTGTAAAAAAATAATTTGGGCATATTCTTGTTCATAGATCTAAATGCGGATTAATTCAGTGAGTCATGTTCCCATATTATGTCCTCAAATTATCAATGGCCACTATGTAGATGATTATTTTCATATTTTTATCAAGAATGAGGATTAGTTAACTAAGCCTTTAACATTTGGTGAATTTTATCAAAGCATTAGAATCTAGTATTTAATGAGATAAGACTCAATTATTTATTAAAATTATGATTGCCTTCAACAATTGGTGGAATAATTATCATTGGAAGTGGATTTAACATCGGAGAAATTCTATTTTCTTAGTATTCCTCTCTTTTTCATAACATACACTATGAATTATGATAGTATGTTCTTGAAATATTTGAGAATAAAAGAGCATTGGGAAGTCACCTTTGTAGATTATGAAAGAAGGAAAAGGAAGAAATGCACAATATATTAAATAGGTGCAGTAGCAAGTGCAAAAGTACTTGGAGCATAGTAATGTATAGTACATAGAAAACACAAATTTCAAGAAATTGAAAGATAATCTATATGAAGTAAAGTTTATAGAAGGGATAGAATATTTTCATATCTTCAATATACGGGATCTATACTTGTATGTCGAGGCATATACATGTGATGGATTAGAATTAGATTGGGGAAACCAAATACAATATAATAGTCATAAAGAAATTTGATCCATTGTACATGAAAACATAGTGAATGTAGTGCCCACTTCCCTTTGACACCTTTTGCTATTGATCATGGCACTGTCGACTATATTATGGACATTATTATAGTTTTCATTTAGTATAATGTTAGATATTTGATCATGGATTACTGTTGACGTTGATTATTATATGATGCATGATGATTATTAGAGACACTTTATATGTTGATGATGTTATACTATTGGAAATGGTTATATGATGGACATTATTCAGACTTGTGATATTTGGATATTGTGAGTAGCGCTAGAAATGGAAAATTATTGGATGATGACATAGTTGTTGATAAAACTATAATGATATTGTTAGATAGCTTTGATGTTGTTGTGATTCATATATCTACATGATTTTGAAAATTTAATTATATTTATATTATTTTGGATGTTTTGATATGGCCACGAAGCCAAAGGAGGTATTTGTGTTTTGTAGGTTAAAATATCACAACAAACATCAGGGAATTGGAGACCAACCACATTGGAATTCTAGATGAATTCAATAAGGTCACCATGGCAACTAGTTTTGTTTGTGTGTGTGTTTGTTAGTGATAGGGATTCCCATGGGGGATCACCTTTAAATGTGACCAAGGGAATTTATGTATTTCTTTTATTTTGGTCCCTTTTGTTTAATTTTTGCATGTGTTTTTTTCTTGGTGCAGTTACCTCTTTCATTATTTATTTAATGGTGTGTAAATATTGTGAGTAATCATATTGTTGAGTTAATTAATTAAAATATGTCATAAGAATGTAATTAATAGAGTTGTTGGCCATGTTTTAAAGTGTTGTAAGAATGTGTAAGTAATGTCTAAGAAATGTGTAAGTGACCTTGTAAGTGATGTGTAAGTTAACTCTTGATTGTGAAACACTCCTTAAAATTTTGAATTTATCCTTGGAGGCTGTTTTGGAGGCTTGTGGGACAAGTCAAACTTTTCCCATACCTCTTAAATTTATTTACCAACCATACCTATGGTTGGGGAGTTGAAATTAGACTTTTTTTTTGCATTTTGGGAAGACTTATTATAGGTTTTAATTGCACTTTTCTTACATAATTTAACTTCAATCTTTATGGGGTATGGGCTTGTTTGAGTGTGTAAGTAAAAATGCATATTGTTCACCCACTTATTTATTATGTATTGGAGAATGGTGTTGACTTTTGGGAGTTGGGGTTAAAGATGTGTGAGGTGGAATCCTGCATGGATCCACCTCATCCTCTTCTCTTCCCTCTTCTATAAAATTCGAATTGTTTGTCTTGTTTTGGGTTGCTTCTCTTTGGAGACTTCACTTTTAGGAAAATTTTCTTACTATTTTGGGAGGTCTTGCTTGAAGGAGTCTTGGAAGATTGTTGCATGCTTATGCTTGGCTGTCTTGGATTACTTGCATTGGGATAAAGCTTGTTGTTTTCGAACTTGGAATGACTCTATCATGGAGAGGTAGGAGCTTGGCTCTTGAAATGCTCTTCTTTTATATATGTGAATGTTCTTGTGTGAATGTTTTGGTGTATTTGTGGGTTGTTTGGTAGATGGCCTAGGAATGGTGTAGGAGAATACTATGGGATTATTTTGTGGGAGGCACAAGTGGTTTTACAGATGTATAAGGGTGGAGGGAGTTAGGATTTGGGTTCAACCTTACAAATAAATTTCTTTCATTTCTTTACTCGTTATGGGGTACCATAAGAGGTTGGGGAGACATAAGAAAATGTGAGGAATAAGGGGTACTTGGGGGAGGCATAAGGGCATGATAGGGTTTGAATTTTTATTCATATATATATATATATATATATATATATATATTGGTGGGTTGTTCTCAGGTGGTGATACCTAATTTTTCCTTTTGGGAGGCATAAACAACATCCCCCATAGCTTATTGCTCCTTCCGCTTGCTTGATGAAACATTTCTATTGTATGTCATGTTTTAATGTAGTTGTAAATTAAATTCTGTTTGGGACTGTATTTCTTTGTGGAAATGTTGTGTATGTTTTGTGGAAGCCTGTTATTTCGATGAGTTGGATCACATATTTTATTGCTTTGTGGTTGGGGCTCGGGGGCCAACGAAGAAGGATGGCTTCTCATCTTCATTGGATGTCTTGGTTGGGTGGAGAGTGTTGTATTTCCCCTACTCCTATTGTGATAAAATTGGAAGAATGAAGAGTATGCATGTTGTTGTTTTGGAGCTAAGAAAAGACAGTTAGACAGTCCCTTGTGAAACGAAATCTCATTATAACCTTTCCCACTTGAAGTGGATGAAATTGTAAATGGCTGTAATGGAAAGATGTTGTACTGATTTACAAGTGAATTTGAAATGTAAAAGAGTTATACTCTGTATTCTATTTGGAAAGAATGTGAAAGAATTATATGTGTTTGGTATACTGTATTTTGTTAATCAAATGGAAAGGAAGTTGTAAGAGTTCATTTGAATTAATGGAAGTGGTTTTGTCTTGTCCATATGATGTTATTCCATTGTAAATATGTGTTTTATCATGCACTATTGAATCTCTGTTTGAAAAATGGTAAAGTGGAACACGTGAAAAGAAAATGTATTATTCTGCCTTGTGTTCAATAAATAATTTTGGAAGGAATAAAAGAAAGAAGTTGTAAACTTGTCTGTTGGAACCAAAAAATGAATGTAATACTTTTCTCAAATTGCATTGTAATATTGAATCTGATCATTCCAATGTATTGAAATCTTTGTTTGAAAGAAAGAAATGTGTGTGAGAAAAATACAGTATTTTGTCTCTTTCGAATGTGAAAAATCTTAAATTAGAATTACATTTTGGTATTTAATGGTTAGTTTTGAATCAAAAAATTATGTTATATTGGAATTGGAACATAATCTAAATACTTGGAAGAAGAAAATGGCAAATAGACCCCTTTAAAAATTTGATCCTTGTTTTTGTAATTTCAAACGAGCAATTATCTAAACACAAAGCATAGTTCAAGCCTGCAGGAAAGAAATAACAATGAAACATTGAAATTAAACATGCAAGGGTATAAATGAGTTCAATTAGACAAAAAAAATTAAAAGAAATAATTCAAAACTTAGAAAAATCGGGTTCAAACCATTCTACAGTCATTTTGCTGTCAAGAAATGTAAATTTTCAAATTGTGAATCAATCAGACAAATTGAATCTTGAATCCTTTCTTAAATCCACCTAAGATCAGTTATCCATGTCTATTTGACATATTGAGAGAGGAAGAAGATCAAATTGAACAAATCTCACAAGTTAAAAAATACCAGTTTGTACTATAAAATCCTGCAGGACGTTTTCTTAACATTGACTCATTAAACTTTATCAAAATCAAAAATTAATGTTCCACGAGTAAAGAGGACGTCGAGAGATTTCCAAAAAGTCCTTGTTTTCAAAAACTGAGCTCTCTATAAAAATTTATAGCCTTCTAAAGTTTTCTTCACTTGGCGTTAAAATTTTGGGAAAAAATTCCTTAGCGGGTCTGCGGCCCGAATTTTTCTCGTAAGCACTTAGGAAAATTTTTAGCAAAATTTTCCAAATTTTCCCCACCGTCCCATAGCCAATCAAATGCTTCCACGTGGCACCATTAGGTGTCAGCCGAGGGGTGGATCCCTTTTTTAACTTGGCACTTCTGGAAAATTTTGAGAAAATTTTCCAGCTTTTCCTCACCGGCCCACAACCAATCAGGTGATGCCACGTGGCATCATGAGGCATCGGTGGAGGAGCAAGCCCCTTTTTTCCCTTTACATCTTAGAAAATTTTGGAAAAAAATTCCAAGTTTCCCCCACTGTCCTTCCAGCCCGTAGCCAATCAGAGGCTGCCACGTGGCATCGCGAGGTGTCGACGGAGGCGCAGGTCTATATACCCTCTTAGCCCATCAGGGCGTTAAGAAAAATTACTCCCCACTGCCCTGATTTCCCTGCATTGGTTTAGGTCTTGCCACATGTCACCTATAGACTCGTGGGAGCATAGGGACAAAATATACTTTTCACCCCGCATGAGAGAATTTGCAAATTTTCTCGCGCTGCCCCGCTTTTCTTTGCTTTACCCTACGCTGCCTTAGGGAGTGCAACATGTCCCTTGTGGAATTGAGGACCTGTGGAATTGTAGGCACAAATGTGTTTTTTTCTCCCATGTGGGAAAATTTCTAGACGTCTCCCTGTGGCCCACCAACCTACCCTTCGGGAAAATTTTCACCCCTAGGCCCGCAGGCCCGCTCTTGGGGAAAATTCCCACCCCAAGGCCTGTCATACCATAACTTGAGAAATATGAGGAGTTAGGAGGACTTATTTATATCAATGGAAAGGTGAGGAAATTTCCTATCTAATGGGAATGATTTAGGGAGGTTTTTAATGCGTTTAAGTGTGAGAAAAATCAAGTTAAAACTTTAAGTCTGTAAGAGGGTGGGTATGATGAGGAATTTCCCTCTGAACCTAATTGAACCTTCTAACCCTAAATTTTGGACTTTATGACCTCTAACAATTGTTAATAAAATAAAATTATGTTCTAGTGGATTAGAATTGTTCTAGAACTTGTTAGTGATAGTTGTTGTCTTATAACTTGGTTGTAGATTCTTTTTACATAAAAAACAAATTATTCCATAATTTTCCTAACTAATCCTAGGTTGATCTTGGGTCCCAAGTGGGTTTTTTTAATGGGTGTTACAGTGAAGGCTACATGTATAAAATAACATAAATAAAATTTTGTTAAATGGAGTGGGAGAAAACTTGAGGATGCATATTGGCTTAATATAGTAGATTTTTCTGGAATTGGTCACTCCAACATGTGACATCATTGAAAATATTGAATAGGGACTCGAGTTTGTAATTACCCAAGATGCATAATGTAGGACCATCCAAATTGAGAATAAATGTTGTATCACCCAAAAATATTTACAGTTGATGAAAATAAGCACTTTTGGAATGTTTTGAAACACATTTTTCTTAATCATTTTATGCAAATATCACAAAAATGTATCCACATTATGATTGCTCAAATAAATCCACATACAACTACAAATTCATGAAAAAATATCCATGCCAAATAAATAGTACACTTACCCGTGAAATACTTTTCCATATGATATGCACTTTACAAATGCACACAAAACTTTATAAAATATTCATTTACCCCCAAGAACACAATTCCTATGCACCAAAATTGAAAACAATTAAGCATACTACCAATGAATAGTTTATTCCTCAATACAAACTGGAGGCCTCTAAAAAAATCAAATCCATGAAGCGTTTCATTTTTAAGGACTAATCCCATTTTATTTAATTATGAAGTCTGTGCATGACAGGATCTCCTCACAATGTAGATACAATTATAGGGAGGAATATGTTATTATTTATCTATACTTTGTGGCACTGGACCAACTAGATTGAGATTAATAGAGCGGAGGAAAAAATTTCATAATTAGATAAATGGATCTCACATGGTGACCTTAGGTATTTTGAGAAATATTTACAAGGTATCTTTACTTGAAAATGAATCTTTGTTCACCCACTCGAACTTATATGAATTATTAAATAAAATGGAGTTGTGAATGTGTAATAAAACCATCCATACATTTTACGGATGTGATAGAGGATTTTAATGTTATGTTTTCAAATTGAGGAAAGGGTGGTTCTATAGAAGTTATGCAGAGTCTATAACAATAGTATAAGCCATAGGAGTTACTAGAAGAAATATTCAAATTTATTTTCATAAGGTGATCACTAGAGTGTAATTTCATTGATCTGAAGTTTGTATTCTTTATTTTCATTAATATAAGAATATTTTGTTCTTTATTTTAAAGATATCTTCCTATGATCTTACTTTCGTGAAATCTAGTCTAATCATGGTTGTGTGGCATAAGGCGTTCCTTCAATTTAAAACCTAACCCTGATTACATCATAAAAACTAGAAGGTATATATATATTAAATACGGGGGGATTAAACCGAAATGTTATTTACATAATGGTGAAATTCATAAAATAGTCCACTTGACGACTTCTAATTGCTAGATGAGTAGAAAGAATCAAAATTCCTACGATTCAATTTTTTGTCATTGAGTGAATTTATTTTTATGTTGGTTTTATCATATGAATCTTGTTGAAATGTATGTATATTATTCTGATGGTTCTTATGGTTTGATCTCGAGGTTTTGATACTTTAAACACATTTTATGGGACATGAAAGGTGATTTGTTTTGATACCAATGATATGGATCTGACTGAATCTATGGGAAAACACTCAAGATGAAGGAATATATATTTTGTAAACATATGAAAAATATTAATTATTTAATGAAACATAAGAAAAAGATAAATATATGAACAATGGACATATTTTTTTATGTATTTCTTAGATATCACACTGTTGGGAAATATGTATAAATGTGTATCTTATACATATCCAATTCATACCTATGTTTATATATGTTGGCGTGCATGTGTGCGTATGTATCCGTATGCACACACACAAATCCACGAAGGTGAGAAACATTATGGATATTTTTTGGTTTCTTCATATGAATCTCTACCCTTTGACCATAAAAAATTTGGAGATTCTAAGTGTACATAGGTCATTTGATGTGTAGATGCAATGTACACCCCATTGAGTTTTTACCTTTTATGACTCTACTTAGTATGAAATTTCAAATTGGATAGTGTTTTATTAAATATCTTATGTTGTAGTTATGTTTACTATGTCTAGAGATTTTACACAAATTTTGAGATCATGTCATGATCTTGTGCAGTGTAAAGTGTTTTACAAAGATCAAACATGTGTATGTATATGACTTAGTGTCTTCAGAGATACCCATAATGGTTTCTTACATTGTGTAGAGTGTGCAAGGTCAAATTAATATTTATGTCAACTCAAAGTGTATAAGATATCTTTTAAAATCAAGTGTAACCGTTACTTACATTCCCTACAAAAGAAATGGTTATATTAAAAAAATGAAGTGTGAACTCCTTTACAACCCAAGGCATATTTCCTTACAAGGAAAAATGTGTTTAAGGTTAAAAGGGTTCTGCAGAGGTGTTTCATGTGTAGGCTTGTGAAAATATTCACAAGATGAATAATTTAACTCAAGTTATTTTCTTACAGTCATTTTTCATGACAATATTTAATTACTTAAAAGGAGACTAATTGTTAATAGGATAAAATAAGTATTTGTAACATGATAGACCTAAAAACTGATATAGTTTAGTGAGAAGGTTAAACTTGAATATACACACCATCAAAATCATAAATTAATTATAGTTTTGTTTTCCATTGAAAAATCATAAACTTTAAAAACCATAACACCTAATTTCTAGTTTGAATGAAAATGTTATGGCCTCTAGAAGGTAGAGGAATGTTTAAAGTGTATAAGAAATGAATATCCACTTTTAGAAGAAAATATCAGTTTGAAAAAAAATGTTTAAAATGGATATCTATTTTTTTTTCAAAAAATTTCCCTCCAACTTTAGTTTTAATCATGGGTACCGAAGCCTAATTCTATTTTTACAACACATGGAAATAATACAATTTCATATAGTTCTCATGTCTTCATGTGCAATTTTTAATAGCTTTTAAGACTTTTTT
Source organism: Taxus chinensis (assembly GCA_019776745.2). NCBI lineage: Eukaryota > Viridiplantae > Streptophyta > Pinopsida > Cupressales > Taxaceae > Taxus > Taxus chinensis. The sequence continues at coordinate 806,905,241 of CM034147.1, forward strand.
ATATAACTCCAAAAGTTTTTGTGAAGAAAATTATCTAGTTTTAGAGTATATTTTTCTAAGAAATTGGGTTTTATTATTTATTGATTCTTTAATGCCCAAAATTTACACACACAAGTACAACACTAAAATACCGGAATAATATGTTTTTAAACTTACATTGAAATACACATGAAACTATAGGAGATCACTTAAGACTACGGAAAACAAAAGGTATGTTTGCACAACATTAGTCCACGTAGATAACATGAAAACATGAGGTTTCACATCAAGGCCACTCTCTCCATTTTTTTAATGAAGAGGAACAACATAAACATTCAAATAAAATATAAACTTATACATAGGATCTTCCCATGGAATGATATTTTTAGGATTAGACATTTAATTACTATCATGTTTCTACCTTTAACTTAAGTTCTAGAAAGGCTCATAATGTGAGAATCATACATTCCTTTTCCTTTTTACTAGATTTCCTCTATATTGTTTAACATTTAACTTATGGTGCAACTCATTAAATAAGGATCATCTACATCATTTCAATTAACTTTTTAACTCGCTTGTTCGTTAAAAAGGTATTTATTTGCATGTAAGACTACTCACCTAAACACACGGCTACTAGGTGATATCCCTAGGATTCACTTCTAAGGGAATTCATCTTGATCTTATATCATACCTCCGTTATGCAACAGAACAAGGGTAAGTCCAAATGATGTGAAGGTCACATTTTTTGGTTGGAGGATTTAGGGTTGTGTTACTTTTACTCATTTATAAATTGATAGCTGATTTAATATACAATCAAGTATTATAGGAAATAGATTCTTTATCCATCGTGAGAGTGTTTAACCCTATTACAGGGAAGATCATATTTTAATTTCTAGTGGAATAACATCCAACGATTACACTTCCCAATGATAAGCATCATTTGTAAGTTTACTATAGTTATGCTCAAACAATTTGTTAAGGATTTGATGGATCTAAACATGGCAACATACAACCTTATTTTCTTTTTTCTAGATTAGGTTTTACGAGTATTGTTGTATGTCCAACCTGAGAAGGTTTTCCCTAACTAGGTTCATATACCTTCTCTAATGACTTGTGTAGTCTATTTGTTAATAGGGGAATTTGTATCCTTGTGAGACTTCAAGTCCATGTCATAGGGGATTTGTCTCTAAGAACATGATCGCATAGTTTCACATCATATAACCATTACATACTAGGACAAGTGGGACAGTAAGATTAAGTATTATGTCTTTTAAAGAGTTAAGGTTTGCAATATAGTTTACAAAACGTGGATCCCACTTTTCTCACCACAAGATGGTTTAAACATGTTATAAGAATGACCTAAGTTTCACCTTTCTCCAAGCACATCATATTATGGTTAAGTTTTCACAAAATAATAATACACTAAAATGTGGTTAAGTTTCACAATTAACTCTTAGTATTGCACCATAGAAGCCAGACTATAATAGAAATTGGGTATCGAGTCCATTTATGATCCCAACTATTACAGATGACTTCCAAGGTTAGTTAGTGATATTTTCCACCTAACACTTTTCACTTTACATTTGTGTCCCACGAAGAGGATTTTACACCCTGTGTAATATTGATTTCCTATAGCGCCCTACCATGGGAGAACACATTGTCCTTAATAAACACCCAACTATCAATCCTATGAGGGGGGGACATACACCAGAACAAATTTTAACCATTCATTCCTAAACTCCAGGTTTACATCAATGTTGTTAAGCATGCACGCTAGGATGGAAATATTCTCTTGGGATCTTATCTCCTTAGCCAAAACTGTGTTATCGACTATAAAGATTTAAGTTTATCCTAAGGTTTTAGTTTAATATTTTAAAAATAATCACACAAGAAGAATAGTTATGCATGAATTTTATACTAGAGTTGACTGTTTCATTTAGATCTCTTTATTACATTTTTATGGTAAGAACAAAACACACCAATTATTTGATAATCAATTACACATTGGAATTTCACTATAAGCTAGTAAATTCAATTTCACTTAACACAATAACAAACTTTTACAATTAAAATTAGGATCAAAACAACACTCATGTTTAGATGAACATTTCCCTTCAACACTAGCATCCTAATAGTGTTACGAAAATTAACTAATAAAGATTTCAATACTTCATAAAATTTTGAACTATTCTCTACAATTTCACTTAACTTATATATCCAATCTCCTTTTTCCATATATAAATATGACTCAAAAGAACACCTATAGTTAAATGCACATTTCCCAAAGCACCCCTCTAAATCTAGCATCTCATTCATATTACCATATTTCAAAAATAAGTATTTATTGTAACATCACAATACATAAATATTTATTTCCATTAAGGGACATAAATTATAGTAATATACATTGAATCACAACCACGTCATTTCTCCATCTTACTTGCATTCTCTAAAACCACGTGAGCATGAAATAAATGATAAATTGCTGGCATGGCATCCACCTAGATCTAGCATAATTAACATTTTTTGTTTCCCATTTACATAATGAAAATAATTTACATTTGAAATGAGAGGTTTAGAGACATATTCATTAAATTTCATTTCACTTCATCTCTTTACAAGGGAGAGAGAAAGACATAGGGAAGAGAGAGAAACATTGTTATTTCTAAAAGTCAAATTTCACACAATAAGCCACAAGATAGAGTTTCATGCAATTATCTATAAGTGTCAAAAGTTTTTCATGCCTATTTTCTAACTTGGTAAGGGTTTTATAGTCATCCTTAATGTTTTCCCTCCTAGTTGTGAAATGTCCAAATTTTGACTCGAAGGCTAAGAAAGTGCGTTCAAAAACTATCTTCCCATAAGAAAATTCATGATGGAAGAATTACTATGAGTCCACCTATATACGAAAAATCCACAGGGATTGACGATATCTAGAACTAGCGAACGTTGAACAATTAGTGAATGGTTTTCTGGAGCCACCAATCATAATAAATCAAGTTGCAACAACAGATTTTAGCTCGAGGGCTAAGAAAACCTCAACCAAAATTTCACTTTGATAGATGAATGTGTAATGAAAAATTTCGTACAATCTCTCCTGTATAAGGAGAATTCATTAGAGTCAACGAAACTGAGATCTGTTGAATAGGTTGAAAATGGCGATGTGTTTTCTTGAGCCACTAGTCATAGTTGAGCCAGTTTGACCTAGTCGAACAGTGACTTGAGGCCTACAAAAAGCCTTCGTCAAACTATCTAGAAGAGTGTGGGTCACGAGTGACAAAGAAACAAACCAAGGAAAAAAAACCAAAGGAAACCAGGTTAAAAAAAATAAGAAAAAATGATGAACCATGACTCAGAGACAAAGAAGGAATGACTCAAGATACACTGCCAAACGCGACACGACTTCAAGTCCGCCAATTCCAAACTCCTAATTTCCTTGGGTTAGCTTTAAATTGCACCCACCCTCATCACCCTTATTGTGGTGGGCCCCGCCATAAGTTTCTGACCCCAGCCTGAGGTCCACCTTGAGCTTGTTGTCCAAATAAAACACTCAAATTCAAAGTGATGCCACCCCGATCCGAAAGCAATGTATGCATGTCACCACTGAATAGATTTTGAATGGGATGCACCCGTCCCAAAGTCCCTCCTTTGACAGCCCGTTGGACAGATCCCCAAATCAGCACCCACTTCACCATGGGAGTCAGAAAGTGTAACAACCCAAAACCAAGCACACATGAACAACACAGTGAAATACAGGATAATTTTTTTTTTTTTTTTGACTTGCTTGACACATAACACGACACAACATGTTATCACCAAGGATACAACTAACACTGTGAACAACTTGATACAAGGACGGCCATAACGGCAGCACGGAGACGTTCACACCTATCAAGGACAATACATATTTTTTATTTTTTTTTTTTGACAAGACAACATGGAAGTCCAACCACATGTCATACTTACATTTAGGGCATCCCATGAGGAAATTCTTGTTAAATTTTCTTGTTTACTAAAATGTCTCTTAATTCTTAACTTACGTTCTTATAAAATTTCATGTAATGATTCGCACAATTCTTTTCACAAGGGAGAACTTCTTTCTTTTCAACTATTGACTAAATAGCTTAAGGCCAAGCTTTCTAAAATAGGATCATAAATTTTATGTCCAGATCTTTTTATTCATTTGATTTTAGAACATTTTCCATTTCTTACAAGGTTAATTAAACTTACTCAAGCCACTAACACATGTTCCACACCTCTATTGCACAGGTGAAAGCATAAGTTCCGATTGAGGGAAAGTACCGCTTAGGGTTCATAACAATAACCTTCTTGATTAAGGATCAAATTTTGACCTTGCTTAAGAAATATCACCATGAATCAAGGTAAGGGTTAACGGAGCAGGACAACAGAATTCAGCTTCAAGGTCACATTGTCCACTATCCGTCTTTTATTGAGGCTAAGAGTTTATCATGATTGGTTAAATGTTCCATCTAGACTTTACTTTATTAAGTTTGACAAAGGAGAACATTTCAAACGATAGAGAGATATTTAAGGTTTTATTAATCACTTTCACTCCTACTTATTAAATCCTATCATTTTCTAAAATCTAACCATTGATTTCACCATGAGATCATTTAAGGTTTCACCGTAAAAGGATAGTGTTTATAGGTTTGGCTCGGGAAAGAAATAAGTAGTCATATTTCGTTACAAAAGATAGTTTCCTCTTGATTGTTCCAGGTCTCAAAGGTTATCAAGTAGATCACATCTACATTAATATATTCATATTTATAAATTTTAGTTTAACTTTTATAAGGACTATCCAGCTCACTTCATAGTACTTATAAACTCATTGCTACTATGCCTTAGAAGGATTTACAACTCAACATTTTAACTCAAGAGCAAAGTTTAACAGTACTCGTTTGCGAAAACAAAACAAGATTACATCAATTCATTCCAACACGATGCACAAACCAAAGGAACATACTATCTCTATTAACCCATGACTAGGGAACAAGAGCGTAATAACATGGAACATGCCACGCTACTATTCTAAGGATTTAAAATTACACTAGAATATCCCATAACCAAGCGGTAATCAAGTTTCATCTTTCACATGATAACCAAACAAGCCAAAGTTTCAACAGTTACAACAACAATACTCTACAATACATTCGACACTTTTACAAGGAACTTCATAAATTGTACAGATGAACCTTTAACACTCTTTTCCTCTAGCCTACTCGCATAATCCATCTGCACAAATATTAACTAAAGTCAGTTCGCAAGAACTGAGCATGTTAAGACTACCCATAGCAATAGTAAGCTAACATTTTATAATATCATGAAAGTAAAATTCTAAACTCAAGAATGGATCAAATCATAAACCACTAATCAATATGTTTCACAAGATGACGAGATTTATACCAGCCAACAAGGAGGAATCCCAATATTCAAGCGAGAGAGATATTCCAAAGACAAACAAGGTGAGACCTTATTGGTGAAGACAACCAGGTTGAGAGTATTGAGATTTCAGTCATGTAATCCTATGGATTACGTGATTGAAATCTAACACCCAAACATCATTCTAATATTATTAACCAAAAAGATAAAGATCAGTCAAAAGACTTCACATATTCAAAATTACTTGTTAACAAGACTGCATTAACGCACATCCATGTTTTAGGAAGAATATAGGTCCCAACCATATATGAACACAATTCAGTCAAAGATTAAAGTTAACTTCACTCGGCTGAATAAACTAACATACATATAATACTCACAACATTATATCTAACTATCTGAAGGTTCAATATACCAAGCAATTCTCACCGAACCTAATTATTTTTCATCAAGAAGTTAAATAAATTAGATTCTATCCAACTAAAATTACATACAACAACTATAGTTGGATTACACAGGCAAGGATCAAGAAGAAGTCTTTTCACCAAAGGTTGTTATTATCTTACATCACATAATCAGTAATAAACCCAGTAATCCACCCCTCGTATGATCATTGTAAGAGATAAGGACTTAGCCCACTAAAATATGTAACTGAGTCGATTCCTACCTTTTCCATTTTCATACAAGTCTAACCCAATTCGAAGAAAGGTAACCATTCTATTTTCATACATGCCTCAGTCAACACTTACTCAGAAAGACCCTACCTGAATTATTGAGGGTTTGCTAAGCTACAAAATGGATTTAATAGAAACCCATTTCATTCGATACTTGAATTTAAACAAGCAAGGGATCGTCTGTTGAAAATATAAGTGAATCGACACAAGATCCTCTACCGTGACCCAACTCGAGTCACCAATCACAAGGTTAACAGTCAGCGAAGGAGGAATACAAGGCAAAATACTCTTCCTACGAACTATGCCTTCTCTTCCGTCTCTAAAACAACATAAGAATAGTTTGGGCATACCCATCTATCTCACGACAGTCTACTCGACCTATCCTCATAGTCGCTCCAAAGAAAACATCTGCTACTACAGAGTTCGATTCCCAAGGAAAAATAATTTACATGGAATGTCTATAACATCATACACTTAACCAAGAAAGAGAAAACTCTACAATTTTAATTTCTGCCTTTTCACCATTACATCCATTTAGAATAAAAGCATTATCAGGCAGTCATAAAGCAACCTAGCCAATCCTTTTTAAAAAAAAAAAAAAAACTGGAATTAGAATTGTAATCGTTTTGAGATAGCTTTTTCATAAATTACCATTATTGATCAGACAATTGCAGTAACTAATAACATAAACAAAGGTTAAGTTTTACTGTTTACCTAGTTCATTCATATTGTCCATTGTGAAATAATTTTATGCTACAAAATACCATTTTCGAAACTAGAGAGCAATTAATTGAGGAGCAAGGAAAAAGCAGAAGCCCATTCTAAATGCCATAACAGATAAAAGAAAAAAAATAGAAGGACATTCAATTCATGACATAATAAAAGGGTAGCAGAAGATTGCAAGGGCAGGTTTAACATGCCTGGTTTAAAATGCCATCTCCATATGCATATGATTGTTTCAATGCCGCTGCTTGTCCTTAGCCCAAAGTGCTCTGCGAGCTCGAGCTAGCGCCACGTTCACGCGGAGAAAAAATAGCTACAAAGCCAACCCCATGATTTGAAGCTCGGACACAAGACATAATGATTACCACACGCTCCTGGCTCTGATAGGCATCTACCGTAATGACCAATAAACCTTTTCCTTCATTAGATTGAGGACAACATCAAACACTTGGTGCAAACGTTTCAGCTGCAGCCTGTAAGGCGTGATTATTCCAACAACAAACTTTATGCCTGCCAACTTGGTGACACGTTGAAGAAGCTCATATAATAGCAGAGCAAATTGTGTTTCATGAATATTCTGATATGAAACAGATCGGCCTCTAAAGATTGCAAAGTTGAACCCTGCCTACAGTAACGGTTTGTCTGCTCTGCTCTATTACAGCTCACTCCAGGGAATAAATTTGAGGGTCTATCTTACCCTCGGGTAATATTCTCCTGATGGTTTATATTTTTATTTTTTCCTTTTCTATATTGCCCTTTCAGATGATAAAATCCAACAATAAATACCATTGAACATTCTTAACAATTTTGAAGTCCTAAAATTTTCCATATGCTTGGGATATTGTCTTAAAAAAAATTGACCTTATTTTACTGTAAAAGAAACTGTAAATACGACCATACAACCCCACAATTGCGAAAAGTGCAAATTTCACCTGAGTTTGCATCCTCTCTGGCACGTGTTTAAGGAGATCACTGTCTCGTTTTCCGATAGGGGTATTCTCATAGGGAGAACACCTCCAGTGTAAAAATATCATTGTGAAATTTGCATATAACATTAAGAAGATTCGGACACCATTAATTTTTTCTTAAGGGCGTGAAATAACGGCACTTAAAATATCTAGCTGTCATGAAATTTCCATTTGACAGGTAAGGGTGGTTATCAAAGTCCAGGCCTTCTGTAAGGCCTCATCATACAGAATTCCAAGCATACTTTCATGCAACCTTTGCTTAGTAAGCCCGCAACATGCGTCACACGCTCATTGTCAACTGTTTCCTCCAGAGAGTCCACCAGAAGTTGCTCATTCGGTATGAATGGTATGCGTGAAAACTCAGGAAAAAATATGAAGTTTGATCGCCTCTGTGCTACAGGCATTCAATACAACTCCCGGAAGGAAGTATACCCAATGGCTTAGCCGCAAAAACTCACTGTCACATAGTCGATACTGAAAAACAAATACCTTGAAGGAGAACTCGAATTTGAGGATGCAGGTCGATGCTAAACAGATAACAACCAAGTTGGACAACCTGCTTGTTGGAGCGCTCAAAAAAAATCTTCTACTACAGCTGCAAGATCTTGCAACAACTGATCTCGACTGTGGTCGCGTGCAACCAGAACATCAGGATCCACACCAACGGTTCCTTGGGATCGCCCTGCAGCAGCTGTCACACTTATCTCTCTCTGGAGGCCACTGATTTTCTGAGATAAGTTTACTTCTCCACCCTGTAGCTGCTGCATATAGCCAGTTAATTCCTCACGGCACTTTCTAGGAGAATTTCAGTTCTACGCTCCACGTCTGGTATAGGCACAGGCTAGGAGTGTACTGGTCATTGTTTATTGCATTTGGTGAGACCGTGACAGCTATTGAGGGCGCCCCCTGCCAAACTGACCCAACTCTCACCCACCTGCCTTCAATTCTCTCAGAAAAGCTAGGTGTCCCATTCCTTCATTTGGTCAAGCACTTAATTACATTCACCAAACTTCTGCACCTTGCCAAGAAAGCACGTGCCTTCCCACGCCCTCCACTCCATTTCCCTTTTTTTTTTTTAATTTATTTTTTTCAATTTTTTTTACTTTCATTATTATTGTTATTCTATTTTTATTTATTTTATTCTAAAACTCATTCTATTTATATCGTTATTCTATTTTATTTTTATTTTTTCTGGATCTCAGGTATGCCCCAGTGGTAAAAGGAAAGGGGCACCACAATAAGCGAATGGTTACACGAGCCTTAATACTACTTGTGTAGTCTTGAAGCCTAAAACGCCCAGTCAAGCTAACTAGCCATGCGTCGGCTCGTGACCATGTTGTATCTCCTGAAAAAGTGGGTGGGTTGAGCGATTAAAAGAAAAATTTACGCGAACGCCACTCCCAAACCGTGGTGCCACCACAAAACCTACTCTTCCTCATTTGCGCAACGAGGCTCGATCAATGGGAGCGACAAATTAATCAAGAGGATAGTTTAACAATAACAGAGGATGATATCGATAACAATCGATATAAAGAAGGTAATAATAAAATACAATCGTTGATCGATAATACAATCATAATGTCATTATTATAATTATTATCATTATTATCATTTTACAGCTTGTGAAATAATTATCAATTATAGTCATAATGGTCAGCAATCGAGGTCGACGAAGGCACAACGACACTCCATGCTTAGCACTCGATCGCCACAGGATGAATAGGTGTAACGTAGAACAGGGCATTACATTCTCCTCCCCTTAAGAAAGCATCGTCCTCGATGCGACATTACATGGAGGAAAGTAAATGGTTCGTAACCAAGAACAGGTAAAGGAGAAAGTACACCCTATGGTTTAAAATTTTAGTTGATTAAAGCACAGTCACAAGGTAGCCTTAGGAATATTTGGTAGAATTTTTAACTTTCAATGTTCTATGAAGATTGGCAGTTCTTTCTTGTTCATCATTTCATTAGTCTCTTTCCATTATTATTATTTCTAGTTTTAGTTTCTTTTTTCTTTTTTTAAATATCATCATTGAAGAGTTTTGATTTATTTCTTATTATGGGTGCCCAACATGAGCTGCTAACACAACACCCTACCAGGTTCACAAGACCCTACGGATTCACAAGTACACAAGTATATACTTCAAGATTGTATTACACCACAACAGGTTATACAAATACGAAATAGAATAGGCACACTCCACATAACATAGTACTCGTCACACATCAATGACTGTCATACAAAATAATCAAACAAAAGAGTACTACAATCCTCCAGACATTTCCTCAATCTCCATCGTATGGGGATTTTCACCTGACTCATAAAACCATGCTACATGTACATAGGGCCCACAAGGGCATTAATGACATATCCACAACATCATAACACATAACCATCTGACACGAGTAACAACATACATCAAAAGACCACTACCAAAACATCACAATAACTCAACGTATATCCTGAAAGCATCAACCATGCAGACAAAATTCATAAGCCTCCCTCAAACTCTTATGCCTCCCTAAAGTCTCTTATGCCTCCCTCAAACTCTTATGCCTCCCTCAAGTCTCTTATGCTTCCCTCAAACTCTTATGCCTCCCTCAAGTCTCTTATGCCTCCCTCAAGTTTCTTATGCCTCCCTCAAACTCTTATGCCTCCCTCAAGTCTCTTATGCCTCCCTGAAACTCTTATGCCTCCCTCAAGGAGGCCAGTTGACCATATGGCCCAAGGCACATAGAGTTCAAACACTCCTAACCCAAGTGACATAATAACGCGTGGTCCAACAACTCGCTAGTTATCTGTACTCCTTGGGGCGTACCCCTATACAACAAAGAGGGTCCATAGGTTCAACCATTCCATGGTGCATCCCATGATCCTATTCCACACATCACGACAATAGAACTAGCATAACAATTCAATCAAAGTGCCAAGTGGCAAAGTACAAGCCTTGGGCAAGGCGGCAAAAATTCCAAATTTAAATGAAGACCCCAAATTCAAGAAAAATAAATGGGCAATTAGCCATAGTTAGTATCAAAAATCCCCATGTTAGTGCCCCAAACCAAGGAAATGCCCAAATTTGTAAAGCATGGCAATCAAGAAAAGCTGCTGGTCCTTACAAAATAAAGTAAAAAGCTCAATTTACGAATAAAATCAACTTATAATAATGTCACATCACGATAATTGTGTGGCCTTATCTAGCCACCAAAGGGGTACTCAACGAGTTGCTAGCACTTGGAACATTGAGCCTCAGCTCGCAAAATACGTATCAATAATACAACTGTCATCATCTCCATCTGAATCATCCCTCCACCACTTCGACAAGGCTAAACATAGTCATTTTTGCACTTAGGTTGCATACATGCAACCACATAGGGAGAGAGGAAAGAATCACATGTTATCTACTAAACCGAGTTTTGACTCGAGTTATTGACCCATGGTACACCATTCCTCACTCTCAACATACACTTCTACCGATTACGCTCAGGGTCGGTTAGCGTAAGGTTCACAACATAACATACAACAACATCACTAACATAACGGTGGCACACACATAACTACCATAACGTCCTACATATGGTACATATACAGGGTAGATCACGATCATACATTCACTGAGTGTAACACATCACTTTACCACATTCTGCACCCAAAGTGCAAGCATCGTACGATAGGGTTCATACACTCACCGTATGACCCAAAATCACAACATGAAGCATTACATATTTGCACAGTCATACATACGATGAACATAGTACATCTCAACATAACATCTACTACTGCATAACAAGGTGGTACACACATTTCTTCAGAACATGTAAAAAAAAACATCATAATACAACTCATTGATACACTTACATATCACAATATGTCACAATGCTCCAACACTATGTCATCCACATTATTATTCTTTTCACACATCACAAACAGTAATTCACACGTTAACTCTTCATAGAATCCACAAGAAGGAGGGAGAATACTCCCATCCCCAACATATCAACATGATCACAAACACGCACAAGGTGACATACACATCACGTGCGTTCACAATATCACAATTACAAAAATAATCACATCACGCTTAAAGCACATTACTCTTCCAATATCTACCACCATCATGCAACATCATCATCATCATGCAGTATCATTATGTAACACCACCACCACCATGTCAACCCACTAAAATATGCCTAGAATAACATTGATACTAGTACCATGGAGGGTTACTAAACCAATAAGAATTATGACATGAAAGAAGAAATTATCGTTATTTAACAAGAACACAAACCACGGTTATAACATTTCCATTCAACATAGCACCTGAACCAAAGGATTCAAGAGATTGGATTTCACTTGGGTCAAGAACAAGAAGGTAACAAAATAAGCCAATCCATGCTACAAACTCATTGCTTCTATGACTTAGAACGATTTACAACTCAACATTATCACTCAAGAGCAAAGTTTAACAGTACTCGTTTGTGATAACAAGGTCAATATTGACATCAATTCATTCCAACACGATGCACAAACCAAAGGGACATACTATTTCTATTAACCCAATGACTAGGGAACAAGTAGCGTAAGAACATGGAACATGCCACACTACTATTCTCACCATTTAAAAATTACACTAGAATATCCCATAGGCAAGCAGTCATATCAAGTTTCATCTTTCACATGATAACCAAACAAGCCAAAGTTTCAACAATTACAACAACAATACTCTACAACACATTGGACATTTTTTATAAGGAACTTCAAAAATTGTATAGATGAACCTTTAACACTCTTTTCCTCTAGTCTACTCACATAATCCATCTGCACAAATATTAACTAGAGTCAGTTCGCTAGAACTGAGCATGTTAAGACTACCCATTGCAACAGTAAGTCTAACATTTTATAATATCATGAAATTAAAATTCTAAAACTCAAGAATGGGATCAAATCACAAACCACTAATCAATATGTTTCACAAGATGATGAGATTTTAAACCAGCCAACAAGGAGGAATCCCAATATTCAAGTGAGAGAGATATTCCAAAGACAAACAAGGTGAGACCTTATTGGTGAAGTCAACCAGGTTGAGAGTATTGAGATTTCAGTCATGTAATCCTATGGATTACGTGATTGGAATCCAACACCCAAAACATCATTCTATTATTATTAACCAAAAAGATAAAGATAAGTCAAATGATTTAACATATTCAAAAATTACATGTTAACAAGACTACATTAATGCACATCCATGTTTTAGGAAGAATACAGGCCCCAACCATAGATGAACACAAAATCAGTCAAAGATGAAGGGTAACTTCACTCGACTGAATAAACCAATATACATGATAATACTCACAACATTATAACTAACTGAATCTGAAGATTCAAATATGCCAAGTAATTCTCACACCGAACCTAAATATTTTTTCTTCAATAATTTAAATAAATTAGATTCTATCCAATTAAAAATTTCATTCAACAACTATAGTTGGATTATACAAGAAAGGATCAAGAAGAAGTCTTTTCACTGAAGGTTGTTATTATCTTACATCACATAAATCAATAATAAAACCCGTAATCCACCACTCGTATGATCGTTGTAAGAGTTAAGGACTTAGCTCACTAAAAATATGTAACTGAGTCGATTCATACCTTTTCCATTTGCATACAAGTCTAACCCCAATTCGAAGAAATATAACCATTCTATTTTCACACATGCCTCAGTCAACACTTCCTCAGAAGGTCCCTACCTGAATTATTGAAGGTTTACTAAGCTAAAGAAGGGATTTAATGGAAAACTCCATTTCATTCGTTACTTGAATTTAAACAAGCAAGGGATAGTCTATTAAAAAAAATAAGTGAATCGACACAAGATCCTCTACCGTGACCCAACACGAGTCACCAGTCACAAGGTCTGCGGTAAGCGAAGGAGGAATAGCAAAGAAAAATACTCTTCTTATGAACTAAGCATTCTCTTTTGTCTCTAAAACAAGATTATGAATAGCTTGGGCATACCCATCTATTTTACGAAAATCTACTCGACCTATGCTCATAGTCACTCCAAGGAAAAAATATGCTACTACAAAGTTCGTTTCATAAGGAAAATAATTTACATCAGAACGTCTATAACATCATACAATTTACCAAGAAAGGAGAAAACTCTACAATTTCCAAGTTTAAACATATTCATGGGCCTCTGTTTTTTTGAATATCTTCCAAAAACATGGCATTGCAGAAATTGTAACCAAAAGCAATTAAATTAAAACTAAAACATGGTTTTCGCCTTCACCAATAATTTCAAGGAGACAATTGTTTGATTCTTGGATCGATAATAACGCTTTGCAAAACCCTACAGACTACAACTATGCATCTTCATGTGTTTATTCCTAGGACTGAAATTTGCGTACAGCTGCCCAGAGGCATATTTTAAAAAGCTTCCTAACAAAAGAAGAACTCTTCAGGACACAGGCAAGACCAACTAGATTTCATTCAAAAGTACTTTTTTTTTTTACCTCTGCCCTTCACTCTACAAATTTAATTTCTTCCTTTCACTATTACATCCATTTAGAATAAAAGCATTATCAGGCAGTCATAAAGCAACCTAGCCAAAAAAATAAAATTTAAAAAACTGGAATTAGAATCGGTAATCAATTTGAGATAGCTTTTCATAAATTACCATTATTGATCAGACAATTGAAGTAACTAATAACATAAACAAAGGTTAAGTTTTACTGTCTACATAGTTCATTCATTTTGTCCATTGTGAAATAATTTTATGCTACAAAAAAAAATACCATTTTTGAAGCCAGAGAGCAATTAATTGAGGAGCAAGGAAAAAGTAGAAGCTCATTATAAATGCCATAACAAATTAAAAAGAAAATAGAAGTACATTGAATTCATGACATAATAAAAGAGTAGCAGAAGATTGGAAGGGCAAGTTTAACATGCCTGGTTTAAAACGCCATCTCCATATGCATATGATTGTTTCGATTCCGTTGCATGCCCTTAACCCAAAGTGCTCTGCGAGCTCATGCTAGTGCCCCATATTCACACAGTTAAAAGACAGCTACAAGGACAATGCCATGATTTGAATCTCGGACACAAGATACATAATGATTACATCACGCTCCTGGCTTTGGAAGGCATCCACCATAATGGTAAATAAACCTTCTTCTTCATCTTCTTCATCAGATTGGGGACAACATCAAAACTCACGGTGCAAACATTACAGTCTAAAGCTTGTAAGGTTTGATAATCCCAACAGAAACCTTTATGCCTACCAAACTTAGTGACTCATTGAAGAAGCTCATAAAATGGCAAAGCAAATTGTGTTTCATGAATATTCTGATATGAAACAGATCAGCCCTCAAAAGATTGCAAAGTTGAACCCTGCCTTTAGTAACGGTTTTTTCTGCTCTGCTCTATTACAGCTCACTCCAAGGAATAAATTTGAGGGTCTATCTTACCATCGGGTAATATTCTCTTAATGGTTTTTTTTTTTTTTTTCCTTTTCTATATTTCCCTTTCAGATGATAAAATCCAACAATGAATACCATTGAACATTCTTAACAATTTTGAATCCTAAAATTTTCCATATGCTTTGGATATTTTCTTTAAAAAAATTGACCTTATTTTACTGTAAAAGAAACTATAAATACGACCATACAACCCCACAATTGCGAAAAGTGCAAATTTCACCTGAGTTTGCATCCTCTCTGGCACGTGTTTAAGGAGATCACTGTCTCGTTTTCTGATAGGGGTATTCTCATAGGGAGAACACCTCCAGTGTAAAAATATCATTGTGAAATTTTCATATAACATTAAGAAGATTCGGACACCATTAATTTTTTTTTAAGGCCATGAAATAACGGCACTTAAAATATCTAGCTGTCATGAAATTTCCATTTGACAGGTAAGGGAGGCTATCAAAGTCCATGCCTTCTGTAAGGCCTCATCATAAAGACTTCCAAGCATACTTTCATGCAGACTTTGCTTACTAACCCCGCTACCGCGCACACGCTCATTGCCAACTGTTTCCTCCAGAGAGTCCACCAAAAGTTGCTCATTTGGTATGAATGGTATGCGTGAAAACTTAGGAAAAATATGAAGTTTGATCTCCTCTGTGCTACAAGCATTCAATAAAACTCCCGGAAGGAAGTGTTATCACCGAATCACAGCACCCCTGGATGTTGATCAAATTTCTAGTTTGATCACTCTAAGCATCCAGTGTGATTGGATAACATGGGTACTATCTCCAAGTTGTGGGACTTGCTACTTGAGATAGACCTCCAGAGAAAGCTGGTTCTTGCTCTTAAACTACCTGCCACAATCTACTCTAATGCAGGAGAAACTAGCTATTCTAACCTACAATTCCAAGGGACCAGAGAGAGAGAATGCATAAAATAAAAGCCTACACTAAAGCGGTGATACACCAGAAAAAGAGGGTGTGAGAGTAATCTCTAAATGTGTGAAATACAGAGGCAAAGTGCACACTAGAAGAGGTGATGACAGTTCACCATAATCCAGTAGAATGCATTCACAGCAATATTCCAAGCACACACAATAATAATGAATTCCTGCAAGAACATAATAAATAGACACAATACACTTGTAGAAAGATTAAAGGGGCAAGAATAATGCAAGGAAACACAGCAGGGGAAGATATATCCACAAACTGATATTTTATTGCTTCATGATATGCACAGTTCAATCTATTACAAGATAAGGGCCTGGATCACCATGCAAGGAGTCCACTACAAGGGCCTGTAACACACTGGCTTCACAAAGCAATTTTGACAGAGCTTTTCTACCCAAAAACTCTCCCCCTTTACAATGAGCCCAACACTCCAATTTATAGAAAAATGAGAAGGAAAAGAGAAGGGAAAATGGAAATCCTGAAATCTGTCCTTCAACCACCTGTAAGAGGCATTAAATTGAGTGGAATGGGTATACATTAATTGTAAAAGGCTCCCCATACTGTCCCATGTGCTGCAGCAGAGAAGGAATGATGACCATGCCTCTTAATTGCACTCCCAACTACCAAATAAAACACTGTTCTGAACCCGGCCACGTTTACTTAAAAATCTCAATCAATTTCTGATCAAATATGGAATTTCTTGATTTCTGTGCATCGGTCTCGGAACCATGATTCCAACAGTACCAATTTTGTGGGATTTCATTGAGAAATGCAAAAGTTATGGCCTTCTGAGTGCGGGCAGCTGTTTTGGGCCTGGCAAGCGTTTTCTGTCATTTGACGGGAATGAGCATTGATTGACTGGAGCCGAATATGTTTCTTTTATTTTTATCTTAATTAAATATATCTACCCTAATTAAAAATAATTAATCCAGTTTCTGTGGCGTAGAGGACGTCGTGCTCGTTCCAGAAAGTCCAATTTTATCAAAATCGGAGCTCGGAGTCAAAAGTTATGGCCGTTTGAAGTTTCCGGACCAAACGTTGACTTTTCCTCCTGCGACATGTGTCATGATTTGATTGGTCCTCGGCTCCTTCGGCTCCATTTGTCCCAGATGTCCCATTTGATTAGTGCTGTCTTTATTGATTTCGGCCGATCCGGTCGGTTCGGGCCCATTTGTCCCAGTCGTCCCAAATGCCTCTTTGACTACCTGTGCTCATTTCAGCCGGTTCGACTGGTTCGCGCATTTTTTTTCCACTTGGCCCACTTTGTTTTTTGGACTGCCTTGACTGATTTCGGCCGGTTCGGCCGGTTTGCGTCCATCTGTCCCGCTTGTCCCATTTGCCTTCGGACTGACTCGACCTTTTTCGCCCGATTCGGCCGGTTCGCCCCTTTTCGGCCCAGATGTCCCAATCGTTTTTTGACTACCTGTGCTCATTTCGGCCGGTTCGGCCGGTTCGCGCATTTTTGTTCCACTTTTCCCAAGCAACACAGCCAATTTTTCTTCCTCTTTCGGCCGGATCGGCTTTTCGCGCCCGCCGCATACTTTTGTCCCATTTGTCCCTGCTACGTTTCGGACTGTTTGTGCTGATTTCGGCCGAACCGGCCGGTTCGTGCCTTTCTGTCCCACACGTCCCGGAGGCGACCTTGAGCAGGACTTAGCCAATTTTCACGATTTTTCCTGGATCGACCTATTTGCCTTCTTCAACCCTTTTTTTTTTTGCATTTTCTCAGAACTTACTCTCTTCCTCTTGGACAGGGGAGTTAGACAAATATGAGGGGACCCTAGAAATATGAATTTTTGCCTGGACTCAATATAATTGCTTGGGACAAAAGAATTTGATGCATGTTATCAAAATTACCTTGAGGGGTGAATTTTGGATAACAGGAAGTATACCCAATGGCTTACCCGCAAAAACTCACTATCACATAGTCGATACTGAAAAACAAATACCTTGAAGGAGAACTCGTATTTGAGGATGCAGGTCAATGCTAAATAGAAATATTTGACTATGTTGTATCTCCTAAAAAAGTGGGTGCGTTGAGAAATTAAAAGAAATATTTACGCGAACGCCACTCCCAAACCGTAGTGCCACCACAAAACCTACTCTTCCTCATTTGCACAATGAGGCTCGATCAGCGAGAGCGACAAACAAATCAAAAGGATAGTTTAATGATAACAGAGGAAGATATCGATAACAATCGATATAAAGAAGGTAATAATAAAATACAATCGTTGATCGATAATACAATCATAATGTCATTATTATTATCATTATCATTATTATCATTTTACAGCTTGTACAATAATTATCAATTATAGTCATAATGGTCAGCAAACGAGGTCGACGAAGGCACAATGACACACCATGCTTAGCATTTGAACGCCACAGGAAGAACAGGTGTAACGTAGAATAGGGCATTACAGTCAAAGAGTAAGTCGGTTATGCAAACCACAAGATGTAGTTTCATTATTTTATACTATTTAAGTTTAGTCCAATCTCCAATTGTACAATTATCTAGTGGTTTAATATTCTATTAAAATGAAAATGAATAACCAAAGTATAATATTTATGGAAGATGAGGTAAGAAGACCATGCTTGTCCGTGAACGATGTGGTGAAAGAGGGGCTCCTTGCAGGTCCAGCATCATTTCATGAGACTTCAAAAATCCTTTAGGAATTCCTTCAAGAGGTTGGTGTGCACCTGGAACACCCATCCACTATCCTCTTCTCAATCATCTCCTGATCTTCTAAAACAAAACCATTTGTGCACATCCCAAAAATGAAGCAATTCATGAAACCCATTTCTTTGGGGGATTTTTTCAAACAGTACATGTTCTATGTGCATGCTACAACATTTGCAAACATTTAAACTAGGGCACTTGCAATTATAACATTTGAAAAACCCCTATTCATTATGTTGGGATGGATATCCACCGTGTGCCAAAGCTATTATTTATCAAACCCATTTTTATAAAATAAAAATCATGGCACTCCATAAGAGGATGTCTGGATGAGAGTGGCTAGTACTCAAAAAACAATGTTTAATCCAGATGAGGAGAGGAAGAGACAAATATCACAGAGACATATGTGGGATAGGAAGCAGGAAATTTCAATGAATGAATCAATACAATTGCTCCAATTAAAAGATAAAGAGTAGGTTAAAAAATAAAATCATTGTCAAGGCTATAGTGCATGTAGAATATGTTCCCGGAAGAAGATAACAAACAACTTAACATAGTTATAAATGAATCACGTCCCTATGCCCACATTTTCTTCTTTTTCAAAATACAAAAAAATACATTGGTAGTAGCAAAACCTCTTAGAGACATTGAAAAAATTCAGATACAAATATAGATCCAGATCAATCTATTTATATATAGCTTGATCACAATGCTGCCCCCATGACCATGATTCTAACTAGGATTTTCACAACACCTTTTCTACATTCCCAACTATCATTGTAGAGAAAGATCATGTGTTTGTGAGGCATTTTTTCACTCAAATCCTGTGTACACATTTCATACATGTTTTTTGAGCCACTTATAGCTACCACATCTAAAACAAATCCTATATCTTTTATGATTTTATGGATTTCCATGCCCTCTTTCAAAGTTCCCTATTTGGTATGACTTGGGAGGATGTTGTCAAAGCTTAGATACCCATTTGTTGCATAGGTGAAACAATGTCAGTGTCTCATGAGAAGCTATCATATTCTCTCATTTTTTCAAACATTATTACTATCTAATTACTACTAGATATCCAACGTTAACTTAGGTTGCACCTTGAGTCAGAAAAGATGGGAGGATACATATGCGCTATTTAATATCCTATCATCCCACATCCACTTGTCCA
The DNA here is from genome assembly GCA_019776745.2 of Taxus chinensis. NCBI lineage: Eukaryota > Viridiplantae > Streptophyta > Pinopsida > Cupressales > Taxaceae > Taxus > Taxus chinensis. The sequence goes on from CM034147.1 coordinate 806,925,247, forward strand.
TGAACACTCTTCTTTAATATTTTAATTATTATTTTTGTTTGTGTTTGAAGTTGGGCACTAAATTTCCCTCCCCTTATAAGAGCATTTTCCTCGATGTGACATGCCACTAGGGTAGTGAACGAGGATAAAAAAATGAGAAAGATAACAATGACAAGTTCCATCTAGTGAGAAAATATTTTCGCTAGAGCATTATCACAAGAAGTCAAGAAATTTCTATCAATTTCTTAATGTTCTGTGAAGATTGGTAGTTAGTTATATTTTACTTTATTACTTAGTTGATATTTTCCTTTACAATACTTCTTAATCTCAATCTCTTAATATTTCATTGTTTTAATATTTCAGTTTATTTATTTTTGTGGGTGCCCAAAAGAAATTGACATAAAAATAGCACACTATGGATAAACACAACACTATTGGTTCACAAGACATCATGATATGTAATTTCACTACTTTATCACATCACAATAACTCAACCAACCCATCCAAGAACATACACAGTCCACACAACATATTACTTTTCCTACACACGTCCTTAACACGAATACTATAACATAGGAATACTATAACACATGGAATTCCCAGCCTGTACACATACGAATGTTTCACACGACTCGAACCCATAATTATAGATACATAGACTCAATATGGAAACAATGTCACAAGACATAAACCAAACTCACAAGAGTACACATAAATCATACCACCAACTCCATACACCTCCCAAAACATCACAAAACAACTCCAGATACCTTCCAAAGCATCACAAAAAACTATGTATACCTCACAAAGTATCATAAAATCTCTCGATGTACCTCCAAAGGTTCCATCCACCCACAAAAATATCTTATCCCTCCTCAAATATTTTATCACTCCCTCAAATATCTTATCACTCCCTCATGTAAAATATACAAACATAAAACAATAAATTTCTCTTATCTCTTCCTCAAGTCTCTTATGACTCCCTCAAATCTCTTATCACTCCCTCCTGTAGAATATACAAAGATAAAGCCATAAATTTCTCTTATCCCTCACTCAAGCCTCTTATCTCTCCCTCAAAGAGGTTAGTCACCCTATGGCCCTAGGCACATAAAGTCCAAAAACCCTTAACTCAAGTGAAAAAATAACTCATGGTTCAACAACCCGCTAGTTATCTGTAACTCCTTGGGGTGTAGGCCCATACAATGAAGTGGGTCTACAAGTTCAACCACTCCATAGTGAATCCCATGACCCTATTCCAACACATTCTGACATTAGAACTAGCGTAACAATCCATTTCAAAGGCAAAGTGGAATAAAAACCAAGCCTTGGGCTAGGTTATAAAAAAAATTAAACTTGAAACACAAATTTAAAACTAAGCAAAGAAAATGTCTTATAGCTAGAGTTAGTGGAAAATACACATGTTAGTGCAACAACTAAATAAAATGCCCAAAATATAAGAACAAATCAATCAAGAAAATTGTTGTCTCTGACAAGAAAAGAGATAACGATCAATTTAAGAATAAAATATTTATAGAGAAATAACACATTACAATCACTATATGGCCTCATACGTCCACTAAACGGGTACTAATTTAGTTGCTAACACTCGAATATTGACCCTCAGCTCACAAAATAACATAACAAATAATACCTCTATCATAATCATGTCATGAATCATCCCTCCATACTCCCACAAGGCTCAACATCATCAAAATCACATATGATTGTTTAATGGACAACCCAATAAGAAATAGTAGGAGATGCTAGTTTGCATTATTTGAGCCTAATTTGGTGCGCATACAGAATATACTCAACAAGCTCAAAGTATCCTAAACAGATAGAAGTGGGATTTCAGTCTATATAAGACTCTGCTTCCTCATTCGTACTCAGCTCAAGATTATGAAAAAATAGTGCAGGCCTACTCTCTCCACACATACACTCTTAACTATTTTTCCAATTAGGGTCATCTAGTGTAAGGTACACAACATAACACATAACTACATCACTAACACAATGGTGATTTATGCACATTAACCATATTGTTTTACGCAAGATATATACACATGGTATAACATAATCATTACTTTCATGCATTACAATACATCATGTTTTCTTATAATGCACCAAAAGTGCAAGTAGTATACAATACAGGTCATATGATTACCATATGCCCCAAATTCATGACATAACCATCACATATTACAAAAATTATACCTAAGGTGAACACAGTGACTAACATTACGACATAGGGTTAATTTCAATATAACATGGTGACATACATGATTCATCACAAAGCAGTCGCGACATTACGATACAATCCAATTCACTATACACGAATCTTGTCGTATAAAAAATTAGCACACCTACATATAACAAAATGATAAGACACTTCTTCACTACACCATACATAATAAAATTCTTTTCACACATACCAAGGCAGCACATCACACATGGACTGCTCATTAAATCCTCGAAAAGGAGACTAAATAGTCTCATCACAAGCAAATCAACAATATAAAAAATACGCATTAAGTGACATGCACCAGATGTGCATTGATAACATCACAATCAAAATGTTGGTCACATATCAACATATATCACATTACTCTTCCGATCTCCACCACCACCATGCAAAACCATCACAACTCTAATCTGTCCCAAAGGGGTTGTTAGTACTCGGATTTACTCTTCTTCACAAACCGAGAAGCGTCATGGATTTGGCAGGACACTTAAAAGTAGATAAATGATAGTGTATGTCATTTTGTATCTGGGGAAGCAATTTATCTATCTTTTTAACACTTAGGCCTTGAAGAAGTGGGTAGCACCTTACAAGGATTTGATCTTATCCTAACTATTTTAGGTTCTGCCTTTCAACCAAGGTAAGAGAACCTATTTTGTAACATCTCTTATTGAAGGAGATGCAAATACCTTTCTTTTGCACAAATTTTATAGAGAATACCTTGGGACAATATGATCAACTCACCAAATTTGACTCTCACAAGCTATCACTTCCACATTATGGAGATATTTTCAACACAAGTCTAACGTTACTGAAGACATTTGGAATCCTGATCTGATCTGTTCTGCATACTTTTGCAAATGGATTTTCTTATTTTGTGGATATACAGAGAAAAAAATGGGTAGTTCATAGTAGGATTGGTTATTTGAATAATTTTTGGTGGGAGATAAACAAGATAAATTGGAATTTTCCAAATCCTTGAGAAACTTCACAACAAATGGTGAACTCAATAACAAAAAACTTAAAAATAGTTAAAACATTTCTTAAACTAGAAGGTGTGCATCAATGGAGGCCCAAACATGCACTTTTTCACATTATCTTTGAGATTCTAGAAGAAAGGCTCGAGTTAGAAGACCTAATAAGACATCAAAATCTAAGATCAATCATGTCTGAGGTACACCCAGAGGCTTACAAACAATCTCTATCAACAGAGGAAAGAAAAATGATTTTAAATCATTTCTTTCATTCCTAGATGAAAGCTCTTCTGGAAAATGAAATTTCAAATGCCACTAAACTATCACAAGGATTGAGATCTGTGTGATTTAAAGAGATTTTGATACAAGATTGCAATAGGAACAATAAAAACTACTCGCAGACATTTTGAAAGTGAAATAAACACAAAATTTTCTAGATATTTAACACAAATTAAGTCAAATTTTATCAGATTCATCAACAAGGGATAGTTATTTTAAACAATCTCAGAGCTTGTTGATGGATATACACTCGTAACCAACTCAACATGAATGAAAATCTAACACAGAGGAAGTTAACCTGGTTTCTTAGAAAGTTTTCTTAGAAGATGTGCTTTTCTCAAAATTTTCTCGTGAAAATGAACTCTCGACCTCTTTTTCAATAGAAAACTCATTGCATTTATAATACACCATTTACATCCAATTTTCTCCCCCAAAAGAGGAATATTCAAAGAACCTTTGTTGCACATATCGGATCATGATTTTGCAGAAAATGATATTCAACAGACTCACAAAAAAGTTGCCAGGTGTTTTCAAAAAGGTGAATCATTGTAAATATTTGCATCATTGTTTTAACTGGACGCATATTCTTCATCCTTGGCACGTGCAACACCTTTTCCCTTAAAAATAGAAGAAAATTCGAGGTACCTTTTCTTGTTACCCATTTGTTTCAGACAGAGACATTTAACAAATTCAGATCCAAAATCTAACAGGTGGACCAACTGTGAACAGATCACATTTCTTGGGGCCTCGACGATGGACTAGGATGTAATGCCACAACTTTCTGTGATTCCCTTTAATCATTCTGATTCTATCATGCGAGAAATCCCCTTTTTAATCATTTTTCGGAGCCTCTGCATAGTTGGACTTGACAGGTCATCCCTTTTTTCTCTCCAGGCAACACCTTTTTCACCTTTCATGTATGTACCTTTAATCATTTAATCCTTCTTCCCTCTAAAATTTTACTCTGTAACTTCTGGATTTGGCGTCTTGCTTTCTCGCACAAGCCTGAGAAAAAATCCATCTCAAAAGTACTTCATATTTACAAATTGTGATCCTAAATTTATTTAATTAAACTTTATAGACCCAAATGACACATATTTTCAAAAAATTTGATGAAGAACAATGCAAAAATGCATCTCCAAACATCCTGGAGCTTCAGTGGTGGCAAAATCAAATGAAATGCACAACTACTATTGATCCTACATTTCAACTTTTAATCTAAGACCCACATGGAAAAATGCGATTGGAAATGGGTCTGGGGGAACCTTTTGACATTTTATAATATTTTGGAAAAAAATTAAAATGTTAACATTTTTCTCTACCCCTCTGCCCTTAGAAAATGGGTGCTACAACTTACAAATTTTATCCCTATTTTCCAAAAAGGAAAAAAATCCATATTTTCCCCATGGGCCCGCACTCTTGTTTCCCCACCTACTACGTGTCTCAATTTGGAAGAGTCTCCAAGTTTCCTCCTGGTGCTCCTTCAAAATAGAACTCAAGGGTCGGTCCCCAAACATGTGCGGTCTCTCCACATGTCCCAGACCCCTATAGGAAGTTGCGTGAAAATTCTAAGTACAGAAAAGCCCAGTGGACTCCCCGTGGACATGTTTTGTGCTGAAGTGAGCCTTAGAATTTTTAAATTTCCCGTAGAGCTGCATCCAACTAGAAAGGGCCACTTTTCAACTGATGCCAAGAAGTAATTTTAAGTGAGAAATTACACCCGTCAAACCATAACATGCAAGACAACCACCATTTGAGCTCGGGGAGGTAGAAAACATAAATGAGGTCGCAATCTGAAGAATTTCAATGACAAATCGAGTGAGAAATTTTTTAGCACCAACAAGTTTGGGAGCATGAATCTCTTCTCTGATACCAAGTGTAACATCCACAATTTACAGACACAAATAAAACACTAAAATACCATAATACTTTTCTTTTTGAATTACATTAAAATACACATGACACTACATGATATCACTTAGGACTACACACAACACAAGGTATGTTTATAGAACATTAACCCACATAGATAACATGAAAACATGTGGTGCACATTAAGGACACTCGCTCATTTTTTTAATGACAATGAACAACATAACGATTCAAGTACAATATAAACTTATAGATTGGGTCTTCACACAGCATGATATTTGTAAGATTACACATTTATTTACTATCATGTTTCAACCTTTAACTGAAGTTCTAGAAAGGCTCATAATTTGAGAATAATACATTCCTTTTCCCTTTTGCTATATTTCTTTTATACTGTTTAACATTTAACTTAAGGTGCAACTCATTAAATAAGGATCATCTAAATTATTTCAATTAACTTTTTACTTTCCTTGTTAGTTAATAGGGTATTTATTTTCATTGAAGACTACTCACCTACACACAAGGATACTAGGTGATATCCCTAGGATTCACTCCTAAGGGAATGCATCTTGATCTTATTTCATACCTATGTTATGCAACAAAACAAGGGTAAGTCCAAAGGATGTGAAGGTTAAATTTTTTTTTTTGAGGATCTAGGGTCATGTTACTTTTACTCATTTATACATTGATAGTTGATTTAGTATACAATTAAGTATTATAGGAAATAGATTCTTTATCCATCACGAGAGGGTTTAAACCCATTACAAGGAAGATCGTATTTAACTTTCCAGTGGAACAACATCCCATGATTACACTTCTCAAAGCCAAGCATACTTTGTAAGTATACCGTAGTTATGTTCCAACAATTAGTTAAGGATACGAAGGCTCTAAACATGGCAACATACAACCTTATTTTATTCTTTCTAGATTAGATTTCTTGAGTATTTTTTTATGTCCAACCTAAGAGTGTTCTCTCTAACTAAGTTCATATACCTTTTGTAATGAATTGTGTAGTCTATTTCTTAATAGGGGAATTTGTATCCTCATCAGACTTATAGTCCCTGTCATAGGGGATTTGCATCTAAGAAAATGATTGCATAGTTTCACATAATACAACCATTACATACTAGGGCAAGTGGGGGAGAAAGATGGAGTAGTCCATCGTTTAAAGAGTTTAAGTTTTACAATAGAGTTTACACAACGTGGATCCCATTTTTCTCACAAAAAGATGGTTTAAACATGTTATAAGAACGACCTTATTTTCACCTTACACCAAGCACATAATCTTTTAGTTACGTTTTCAAAAACTAATTATACACTAAAAGGTGGTTAATTTTCACAATTAACTCTTAGTATTGCACCATATAAGCCAGATGATAATAGAAATTGGGTGTCGAATTCATTTATGATCCCAACTCTTATAGGTGACTTCAAATGTTAGTTGGCAATTTTCTCAACCTAACACTCTTCAGTTTACATGTGTGTCTGAACAAGAGAGTTTTACACCATGTTTAATGTTTGCTTCGTATGGAACCCCACCCTAGGAGAACACATTCTCCATAATACACACCCAACTATCAATCCTATGAGGGGATAAGATACACTAGAACAAATTTTAACCATTTCATTCCTATATTTTTGGTTTATGGAAATGTTTATAAGCGTGTAGCATAGGATATAAATCCCAATTTGGCCTCTTATCTAATTAATTATAAGGTGTCATCGAGTGTAAATATTTAATTTTATGCTAAGGTTTTAGTTTCCTATGTTAAAAATACTCTCACATGAATAATAGTTATGAATGAATTTTATACTAGGTTTGATTTTTTCATTTAGATCTCTTCATTACATTTTTGTCATAAGAACACAATACACTAATTATTTTATAATGAATTACATGTTGTAATTTCACTATAAACTATTATATTGAATTTCACTTAACACAATAACCAACTTTTACAATACAAATTTGGGATCAAAACAACACCCATGTTTAGGTAAACATTTCCCTTAATAACTAGCATTTTAAAAATGTTATAAAAATTCACTAATAAACCTTTCAATACTTCACAAAATATTCAAGCATCCCCAACAATTTCACTTAACTTATATATCCAATCCCCTTTTTCAATATATAAATATGACTCAAAACAACACCTATAGTTAAATGCACATTTCCTAAAGCACCCCTAAATCTAGAATCTCATTCATATTACCAAATTTCAAAACTAACGATTTACTATAACATAGTAATACATAAATATTTATTTCCATTAACATACACAAATTAAAATAATATACAATGAATTACAACCACGCTATTTCATCGTCTTACTTGCATCATGTAAAACCACGTGAGCATGAAATCAATGATAAATCGTTGACATGACATCCACCTAGATCTAACATGATTAACATTTTTAGTTTCCCATTTATATAATGAGAATAATTTTCATTTGAAAGGAGAGGGTTAAAGACATATATTCATTTCATTTCACTTTATTTCATTTCACTTCATTTCTTAACCAAGAAGAAAGAAAGAGATAGGGAAGAGAGAGAAACACTATTTTTTCTAAAAGTCAAATTTTGCACAATAAGCCAAAAGATAGAGTTTCATGGAATTATCTATAAGTGTTAAGTGGTTTTCATGCTTATTTTCTAACTTTTTTAGTGTTTTATGGTAATCCTTAACATTATCCCTCCTAGTTGCAAAACATCCAAATTTTGACTCGAATGCTAAAAAAGTGCATTAAAAATTATATCTTCCAATAAGAAAATTAACAACGGGTGAATTCCTATGAGTCCACATATATACCAAAAATCGACAGGGACTAAAGAGATCCAAAACTCATGAATGGTGAAAAATTACCAAATGGTTTTCTAGATCTACCGGTCGTAATCGGTCAAGTTGCAACAACCAATTTTAGCTCAAGGGCTAAGAAAACCTCAACCAAAATTGCCCTTCGATAGATGAACGTGCAACAAAAAATTTCCTACATGCTCTCCTATATATGGATAATTCACCAGATTTGATGGAACTGAGAACTTACAAACAGGTTTCAATTGACGACTTGTTTTCTAGAGCCACCGGTTAAAATTGAGCCAATATGACCTAGTCGAATAGCGATATTAGGTCTAGAAAAAGCATTCACAAGACTATCTAGAAGAGTTTTTTCCCCAAAATTGAAGGTTACTATCAATTATATATAAAAAATACTATAAGTTTGCGAAGGTGGATAGGCATTTCAGTTTTTAGGGTTAGAATGGTGGTTCAAAACAAAAGCATACTTTTCAGTTTTGGTAGCTTCCTAAAAGTGTGAAACGGAGTAACATGGCTCATAGAGGAGTAGTGAAGAGAGTGAAAATGATTAAATGATCTCGAGATAATGCTTGATATTACTCTCTACACAAAAAGGAACAGATATGGTGTTTGACATCTCTTTTATGGGGCTCAGAATGCTGTTTTGCAAGTCTCTAAATTTGGTGTTTTTTTTTCTAAGGTTTCCAGTAAAAGAAAAAAGGTTGTGTTTAGTTAACGAATCATCTAAATTTCACCAGTATCCATGGATATGAGCATATATTTATAATAATTTATCTTAAAAGCATATCATATTGTGGTAACAATCATGGTTGATGGTCAAATAGTAAGTCAGTTATTCAAACCACAATGTGTAGTTTCATTATTTTACATTGTTTAAGTTTGAATGAATCTCCAATTGTATAATTATCCAATGGTTTAATATTCTATTAAAATTAAAATGAAGAACCAAAATACAAGATTTATGGAATATGAAGGTAAGGAGAAAATGAAGACTTGGGTTGTGCCTTGATTCACACCTAGGATTCCAATAAATTGCTTGAATTATTGTGCAAGGAAAAGACAAGTCAGAAAATATGGGAGGATACACATGTGCTATCTAATATCCTACCAGCCCATATCCACTTGTCCACAAACACACTTTTTCATTTTTTTAATTTCTAGTTTTGTTTGTGTTTAATGCTGGGAACTATATATTTCCTTATGGTGGTCTTATTTGTGAATATATAAGCACATTGAAAAACTAATAAAAATTTTGACTTGGTAAATATCTTTTAAAATGTCAAGAACAACATTAATGGTTGATAAATCATTAGATATAATCGAAAAAAAAATTGTCACAATAAAATTAAGTCATGTTTTCCTTGGTGGAAAAATGATATTTCCTTCGTTTATATATATATATATATTAAAATAAAAATTACCTGAACACCCATCCTCTTGTGCTAGGCTTGCACAATGTATCAATAATGTAAATTTTCTTAATGAAATCTACCTCTCCAAATCCTATGCAAATTAATTTTTATTAATAAAAATAAGTCTACACTTTACCATCGAAATACTACCTTATTCCACATTATGAAAGATTTTTTTATCTCTAGAAGATATTGTAAACCTTTTGACCTCCTTTTTATTTTCCATAAAAAAATAAATACAATCACATGAATAGTAATTTCTCAATTGTTTTTTAGTTGATGTAGATATTTTGAGAACCCAAATGCTCGAAAATCACCTACTATGAAAAATTAGTCCTTAATTTCCCCAGTTCTATCATAAATAATTGTGAATCCCATATTCTTTGTTGAAACCCTAATCTTAGCTATAATCCTTGAAAAATGCATTGTAATGAGGGATGTGAATGGGGAATTGTGTTATCTCTCCATTTTTTATGAGATACCTCACAATTTTAATAATCACAAGCAATAGTTGATTCAAGTCAAAAAATCAAACTGGTACATGCATGTGTTCCAAACCTTATATTTTCACTACTATGCACTGTAGAATGAATCTCCAAATGTTTACATTCAACTTATAGGACATGGATTATTTAGAAATACAATAAATTATATGTTTTTACAACATCAATATAACGTTTCATTCAATTCCATGTGTATCTAAATGCACTATTACTCTTATATATTTATAAACCATTTGAACTCGAATTAGGAATAAATTGGTGTAGGGTAACACTTAAGAAGAAGAAACAAATAATAAAAAGGAAAAAATACTCAAGAAACTAAATTCTAGGTCAAAAGGCCCAAAAACAAAAATTACAGAATTTTTTTGAATAACAAAAAGCTAGCTATAAAATTATAAACCCTCTATTTTTAGTTATAATGAACAAATAGTGTGAAATAGTGTTTTTGATATAATTTAAGAGCATTAAGAGTTGTATAATGATAAATAAGTACATGTTTTGTAAGTTTTTAAATATTTTTAAAATACATGTTATTTTCAATAATTAAAAATAAATGTAAAAAGAAAATTCAAAATAACCTAAAGAATAAAAAATAATATATAATAAAATTAAAATAAATAGGACTAAACAAAGAAAAAAAATACAATATAGATAAACTCACACATAATAATGAAATAATAGGTGAAACCTATTAGTACCCAAATTGATTTTCCCTCAAAAGTTGAGCCACATAATAGTTTTGACACGAAGCTTAGAGGTAAGTAGAGCATGTTGTGTGTCATTTTGTAGCCGGGGAAGAAATGCGTCTTGCTATTTCTCACTCAGATGTGGAGAAATGGGAAGCACCCTTAAGAGGATTTGATCTATCCTCACTACTTTATGGTTGTGCTTTTCAACCAGGTTGAGAGGACCCTTTTGTAGCCCACTATTTGAGGAGGAGATGGAGACATCCTTATTTGTAAAGTTATTAAAAAGACCTTAAAGAAAATATGATCAATACAAAAAAATCTAAATCTCATGAGTTGTCACCCTATATAATGGATCTATTTTCTAAGAAAGGTTTAGGCTACTAAATACAATGAAAACATGATTGCTTCTGCATGATTTGGTAATATAAATTATGCATTTGTGCACACATAGGACAAACTAGGGTAGTATGGGTATAATTAGTTGTTTATAAATGAATTTTGCTGAGAGGTGAGGCAAAGTGGACTTTGATTCGCCAGATCTTTGAGAATTTTTACAAAAAATGGAAGGCTTGATCAATAGAATGCTTCAAAATATCTAAGATGTCACTTTAACTAGAATGGTGTGCTTTTAGTGGAGGCCCATATTAGCAGGTTCTCACAAAGACTTTAAAGATCCAAAATGAAGGCTTAAATTGAAAAAATTAATTAAACACTATCAACCTTTGTTTCATAATGCCTAATATACCCTCAAAGGCTAACAAAAAATCTTAATCATCATGCTAGGAGTAAAGTGATTTTAAACTTGTTTATTTCACTATCAAATGAACGCTCTTCTGTTATATGAAATTGCAAGTTCCACCAAACTATCAAAAAGCTAAGATCTTGTGTGATTCACAGAGATTTCAATGTAAGATTGCAATGGGAACAAGAAACTAGTTATAGACATTTAGAAATGAAGCAGACACAATTTTCTCAAAATCAAACACATATTTACTCAGATTTGATTAAATTTATCAGCAGGGGAAATTTTCTAGAACAATCTCAGAGCTTGTCAATAGCTATACACTCATAACCACCTTGACATGATCAAATTTACACAAAAGAAATAAAAAAGTTCCTTAGATAGTCTCTTAGAAAGATGGGATTTGTCGAAAAATTTCTCTCAGGAATTAGCTCATGACCTCTAACACTCCAACCATTTGCATGAAAAATTTATGCAATTTATAACATTTCATTTACAATAGAGTTTTCCCTCCAAAACTAGAAACATTCAAAGCACCATTGTGTGTGACGACCTTGATCAGATTTGTAAAAAAATTGTCAGGTGTGCAAAGGGAAAATATCTCCAAATATTTCTAGCATTCAATTCTTCCCTGGTAAGTTGTTCTTCATTTCGCGCGCCAACTAGTTCCTCCTCCAATCTGTCGAATTTGGTTCTTTGCGTGCCAAGGAAGGAAAAACTGGAGAATCAAATCGAGGCCAATAGTCAGATCACATATTAGTGGTAAAATATGTTAATAGATTTTTTCCCACCAAACCAATATATCAACAGGTCTCTTGCGAGCCAAAGAAAGAAAGATCAGGTCGAATCCGACAGTCAAATTACACCTTTAATGGTGAAATACATTTTTAGACCCTCCCCACCAAACCAGGATATCAAATTAATGTTCTTCTTCATTTGGCATACAAGAGACTCCAAGAAATGATAAAAAAACCATAAAAATTTGCATCCCCAAGAGCTTTGGAGTAGAAATGGTGGAAAATCAGATACAGATGAACAATTGCCAACGATTTCCCTTTTGAATTTGGACCATCCACATGGGAGATTTGAGTTAAGATGGGCTTGGGGGTTCCTTTTTAGTTTTTACACCTTTTGGAAAAAATGCAAAATATCTCAATTTTATCCGCCCCTCCACCTTTGAAAAATGGGTTTGACACGTGTCCCAATGTGGGTCCTAAAGGAAATGCGGCTAAATTTTGATATTCTATCTCATTTTTGGAAAAAGGAAAATTTTCCAAATTTAACCTGTAGCTCTACCTTTCTACCTTGAGTTTCTAATGTGGGTCTCAACGGAACCGTGCTTCCTTTTTACACTTTTAACCGCTTTGTTCACAAAAGGAAAATTTTCCAAATATCCCCCGAAATTTCACACCTCCGCCGTTTATTGAAGAAAATTTTGACTATCCTCTGTCGGACTTGCATGTCATTTTGATGATTTTAATCTTTTTGACAATAAGGGGCAAAAAATCCAAGTTTCCTCCGATGTCCCGCCTCCCCACCTTTTGACTTTTCAAACCGCCATGCAGCTCAATGGCACATCTTGAGATGGTCCCCAAAAGTACAGACCCTGAATGAGTGTGGGCTCGCCACGTGTCTCATTCCAATAGATTCTTATAAAAATCTTGAGAATTCAGTCGAAGGCACCATGTGTCCAAGTTCTGAGACAGTCTTCTTCAGTCGTTGAAAATTCCAAGCAAAAAAGGAGAGCGAGTGGAAGCCTCCAAGTGTCCTCCTGGCGCTTCCTCAAAATAAAAATCAAGGACCGGTCCCCAAACATGCCTGGTCCCTCCATGTGTCTTAGGCATTTTAAGATGTTGCTTGAAAAATTCTAAGGAAAACCCGGCAGAAACCTCCACGTGTCTTTATAGCGTAACTTCAAGATGGTCCCCAAAATTGGAGACCCTGAATGAGCGTGGGCTCACCATGTGTCCCACGACTTTAGAAAATTTCTTTAAAAAATTTAAGTCACCCAGTGGAGCTGGAGAAAACCTCCACCTGTCCCTCTATCACATTTGTTAAGGTGGGACCCTGAGACAAATCTTCAAATGAGTGCCAACCCTCCACATGTCCATGGCCCGCCTAAATTATACCAGGTGTATGAAATTTTTTTCTAAGTCTTGAAAAAGTAGCGAAATCTTCCACGTGTCCTCCCAACACAACTCCAAGGCCAAACAAATATTTGAGTCTTCAAACGAGTGTCGTTCCTTCACATGGACAATTTTTGGTTTAAAATGATTCAAAAATTTTAAGAGTTCCCCACCGAGCCGAATCTAACCAAAAAGGGTCTGTTTCCGCTAATGCAAAGATTTAAAATTGACAGGAGAAACACACCTATCAAGTCATAAAAATGTAGGGAAACCACTATTTGATCCTGGAGATGAAATTTTCTTCAAGGACAAGGAATTTGGAAATGTTGTAAGGTTCACACATGACCCTCCGAGCTATATCCAATCACATTTCTTCAAGTACCTAGGAAAAAATGGTAAGGACAGCAACACACGAATGTGGAAAATGGAAGGGAAGGAACAACCTGAGTTTTACGCCCAATTAACAGACACCTTCAGGTGGGATAGAGGAAAAATCAACAATTTTTGGGTTTTTAACTAACCTTCGACCAACGAGGAACTAATCATGGCAATCAAATGGAGGATATAGTCCTTAGGTACTAACACAGGGAGATAAAAAATGTGACAGAGGCCACAAACTAAGGGGTTTTAATGGAAAACGGGGCAAGACTAATTTGAGCACCAAAAAAACCCATGAATCTCCTTAATTTTGACTAACTCTATAAATGGTAGAAGCTACTACAAATAATAAGAAATAATAAAATGTTGTGCTGTCAATAAATCAACTGAATGAAATTTATATCGACAAGTTTAATTTATATATTCTAATAATTTACAAATTGAATTGGTTTATATATAGAAAGAAATATTCATAGTCAATCTTTTCTTTTGACTATATGATAGACATGTGTGCAACAACATCCGAATAAATACACACACATAAGACAAGTGGTCAATATATGAGTGCCACTTATGTTGATCTATTCCTAGGAGATGTGTAAAGAATATTGTGTCAAAAAATCTTAATTAGAGCTAAGTGAACTATGTAAACTTAAAATATAAGGTGAATATATATATATATATATATATATATATATATATATATATATATATATATATATATATATATATATATATATATATATAACACCCTCGCTTAAGTTGTACTTAAGTAATTAAAAAGTAAAAAATAAATGGGTCATGACAACTAGGCCTAATAAAGTACCTGTACACCTAGTAATAAACACGTGAATCTAGACACACTCGACCTCCACGGGTGGTGTCAGGAAAACCAGGAATGTGCGAGGTTACGGGAAATGCCAAAAGGGAGCTATAGGAGAAATACAGACTAAGAACAAGTAGTGTTAATTCCTATTAGCTGAGTTTTCCAAGAGGGAATTAGAAGTTATAAACGGTAGCGTAAGTTATCTATAGTTTAACTATTTAGTTTGATTTGAAGGTTAAACTATGTTGAAAAGTTTTTTTTAACCAATTAAGAAAAATACGTCTAGATTAATTAAAAGAAAAATGTGCTTTAATATCTTAATTAGCTAGATTCATTCGCGATAAATTAACCGAAAAGAAATTAACAATTTAATCTACTTGCTTCAAAGGAAATTAAATAAACAACACTAATATCTACCTTTTTACTAATTAATCAAAATAAAGTTAATCTACACATACAGATAGATTTCTTCTAAGTAAATGAAAACTACTACTACTCTAAAATGAAATAAACTAAACAGTGAAAATAGTTGGATATAGCAATTCCTTTGTTGCAGATGAATTAATTTCTAATATAGTTTAAAAAGTGGATTTTTCTAATTGATAAATTTGTATCTTGTTTCCTCTAACATTACCTTAGAATCACATGAAGAATTAAAATCTTATCAAAAGTAATTTATTCCCCTTGAGACTTCCTCAGTAAAATACTACAACTCTACAGAAGATTTTTAATCTGAAGAAATGCTACAAGATGCAAAGATAACAAATCTCCTTCAAACTTACTTCCCTTACATATCCACAGGGATAAGCAAGGAGGAAGCTTTCAACAGAATACTTTCTCATATACATGTACATTCTAACTAATGAACAAAAGGAAAGCTACAAATACTTTCACAATGAATAATTAGAATACTTTGTGCACAAAAAATTCCTCCAAATATTTCCCAGAAAAATCCATAGGGATGTGGTGAAAAAGAGTTTCCAACAGTATCTACTTATAAGCAATGAAATTAATTGTAAGTTCTACCTCTCTTAAAACAAATATTTGAATTGATTAAAAATTGAAATCTAAAATTTAAAAAAAAAACGATTATAGGAATTTTAAATACACCTCCAACCTAGAAATGTAGAACAAAAACAATATCAAATGTTTGTTGTCCTCTTATTGATCCACTCATCTTCTTTTCAAGTGATGATTCTAATGTAGCTCAGGGCACTGTGCTAGTTGATATGAAGAAGAAGGTGTGGAAGTGCTACATATAATTGGTTTCCAACAAGTTTGGTAACAATGCAGGAAAGAGAGTAACAATTAAAAGGATCTGATTTTTATTGTGTTCTTCTTGGATATATTTCATCTTAGTAATGGTGTGATTCCAATTCAAGACACTCCAACCAACGCTTCAGAAAAAAGCATGGTTTTTATAGAAAGTTAGAAGAGAAATGGTCCAGCACACTTGGTAGCCAAGAAATGTTAGATCACTCATGAGATAGGAAATCACCTTACTAATAATAGTAAGTAAAGTAGGAGAATTTCATACAAATCTGTCAAGTTCAAAAATAGCTGATTTGGTCAAGAAACATGCAACAAAAATGAGTTGGAGGTAGAAAACATGTGTACAGAAACACACTATTTAAATCTTAGAAAAAAGTACATGGACCCACCAGTCTGTGCAGAACACCGATTGCACAACCACCCCTATAGGAATAATGTAAGTTACATAACCACCATAGTAGTTACATTACTTAAGGCCAAAATGCTAAGGAAAAGGTTGAAAATAAACTAGGAAAGCGGGAAAAAGCTAGGAAAAGGATACGGAAGGTAAAATAAGCTATAAGAACATGCCGTAAGTGATAAAAATGGACTTGGATATTATCATTTTTCTTGGAAATGAAATTCTCATTGAGGAATTTAGTGTTCCAAAAATGTGGCACCATGCAATTTTGGGGTGCGTACATATTTCCCCCTTAGAGAATTGTTCTAGCTATTAAGAGGCGTAAAACGTGAAGTCTTAGTATGATGCTCTCAAATGGGTAAGCTAGAAAGTATAAATGACCCGCTCGTATGTTGAAATTATGCCAATGGAAGATTCCCAGCACTTGCAAGAGAAAACGGGAATCAAGTGTAGATATAAAATATAATAAAAAAAATATTTAAATATAAAATGAAAAGACTACTTACCATATCTTTGGGGGGGAAAATATCCCTGTGCCAACATTCCCGCCCTGAAAAACACACTCACTCAAAACAAAATTAGAAACATGATATGTATATCGAAATTAAATATTTATAAAAAAATCATGTAGGATGGGAGTTCTTAGCCTTGAGCCTCTGACACTCAAGGCAATGAGATACAAAATATGCTATATCCCAACAGAGGACTCGCCAATAATACAACTCTCTGAGGTCAACACTCATCTTCTTCACTCTTGGATGTGCACATATGGAGCTCGATGAGCTTATGAAATAATTAATCTCTGAATATCACCTACCTTAGCCACATTAATGTGCCATTGAAACCAAAGTAGACTGTTTTCCTCTAAAATACATCCTATGTACCTTCCCTGTAAAGAACCCCGAGACTCAACCATATTCTTAACACCCTCATAAAACATGTCCCCTAGAAGATGCTGAATAATCCTGCCTCGAAGGTATGAGTGTAGTTTCATAGCAATAATCACATGTCATCCTCTACTAAAGGAATCTACGATGAAATTATCCTTTTCCTTGATATACTAGACATCCTTGTCATACTCACATAAGAACTCCATCCAATGCCATTGATGAACATTGAGTTTTAGCTGTGATAATATGTGCTGAAGTTATGATGATCGATCCTCAAGATGAAAGGCCTACCCAAAAGGAAATCTCACCAACGTAATAGATTGTGACCTACTACTACAAGCTCTAGGGTCATGGGGTAGGGGTAGTTAAGCTCAAAAGCCTTGAGCTTACCTGATTCAAAAGAAATGGACCCGACACTCCTATTGGTTCTCAAATTAGGCTCACCCTGTTTGCAGTCTTTTTCGTGTTTTTCTATCTCCCTATATTGATGCATGAAATTTTTTTCCTCCATTTGGTTTCCATGATCAGTCCCTTCCTTGCTCGAGGATCACTTAAAAGTCTAAAAATTATTTTTCATTCCTCTTTCCATATGAAAGAGTTTGTAACTTGGGCGTAAAACTCAAGTTTTTCCTTTCCTTTCGTTTTTCCACTGTCACGTTTTGTTGTCACTGTCATTTTTACCTCAAATATCTATGGAAATTTGATTGGATGTGTCTTAAAGGCTCACATTTGGGCCTTATATCAATTCCAAACTCTCTTTCAGTGAAGAAAGATTCATTTCTGGGCTCAAATGGTAATTTTCCTACATTTTATAGTTTGACAGGTGTATTTTTCCAAGTCAAGTTTACATCTTAGCATAAGTGGAAACGTGGCCGTTTCTGGTTGGATGCGACTCAGTGGGGCACTTTGAAAACTCTAAGGCTCACTTTAGACTCAAATCTTGTCCATGTGGAGGGCCAGCACTCATTTCAAAAATTGCCTTTTGGTTTGGCCTTGAAGTTGCATCAGGGAGAAACGTGGAGATTTCCGCTACCTTTCCCAGACTTAGACAAATTTTTCATGTAGCCGGTTAAAGTTTTGGTAGACCATGGGACACATCGATGGCTAGCACTCATTTAAGGATCCACCTCAGGGTCCCACCTTAACAAGTGTGATAGAGAGACATGTGGATGCTTTCGTCAGCTCCGCTCTATACTTAAACTTTTCAAAGAAATTTTGAAAGGCCTGGGACACATGAAGGGAAAAATGCATATTTTGGGACTAGCCCCTAAGTTTTATTTTAAAGATGTGTCAGGAGGACACTTGGAGGCTTCTGCTCACTCTTCCCTTTTCTTGGACTTTTCAATGGCCAAAGAAAAATGTCTTGGACCCTAGACACATGGTGCCTTCCGCTAATCCTTCAACTTTTTTAACAACTCTGTCAGACTGAGACACGTGGTGAGCCCACGCTTGT
Source organism: Taxus chinensis (assembly GCA_019776745.2). Taxonomy (NCBI): domain Eukaryota; kingdom Viridiplantae; phylum Streptophyta; class Pinopsida; order Cupressales; family Taxaceae; genus Taxus; species Taxus chinensis. Next base: position 806,944,102 of record CM034147.1, read on the forward strand.
TTGGGTCTCCACTTTTGAGGGGCCATACCAAAGGTGTGCCAAGGTGACACTTGGAGGCTCCCACTGGCTCCTTTTTTGCTGAGACTTTTCAAAGTCCAAAAAATGATCTTCTTGGGCCCAGGGCACTTGGTAGGCACGCGCTTGTTTAGAGACTTGCCTCTGTGCCTCACCTTTGCGGTTGCACCAAGGAAACACGTGGACGACTCTAAAACAAAGTAGAAAAGCGGTAGAATCAATGGTTCCTGTGCATTGTGTAGACACCAAATTCGTGTCTTACGACCCCTTGTGACCCGCATCCCATTTCACAACCTAACCTCATTACCTAAACCTTACACAATTATTTATTAATTACCTTATAATTGATAAATCCACATCACCTTACCCGCCACCTCAATTTGCCACCTCATCATGACCTAGCCCTAACCCTAAACTAACCTAATTAGGACCCATGACTTGGTCTAGACTCACATCCATAACTAATGCCTCCTTACTCGCACCCAAAGCCGATCTTCTAGCCACTTGACCAAGCCCGCAACTGATCTCTCGGGAGAAAAGCAGGGAAGGTGGGCTATTTTACTAAAAATAGCCTACTTTTTCCTTACCGATGCCGGTTCCTACTCGACCGCCGTTGGTTACGCAACCGCCATCGGTTCCCTGTAAATGGGCTCCCCAAACCAAAACAACGGATCAGAATTTCATTTTGGAGATCAGTCGAAGGATTTCTGGATCAACAGAGAGCATTACAAGTGAGGAACAGAGTCCAGATCTTCACTTGACAGAGCAGAGACGAGTGGAAATACCAGAAGTGTTCACAACCAAGGAGATCAACTTGCATCTTTGCCAAAACCAGTAAGTCACATCTTGCATGTCCTCTGTTATAACATTTCTTATGCTTCTTGAATCTCAGTCCTCCTAAATCCATTTCTGAATCCACTACCCAATGTGCCATTGCATCTAACTGTCATTCTTTTATCCCTCATCGTCTCATTTCCTAATATCATCCATAAACCAGCCATTACAAACACCATAGCTACCAAGAAGATCCTAGAACCCACCGGTATCGGTTATCAGTAACCGGCATCAGTTCCACTGATCAAAACCAGAAAACCAGCCTTTCCTCTACCCAGTTCAACGAAAAAAAATAATTGATATTTTGCAGTCTTTTGTGTTAATTCATATTAGCAGGGGAACTGACCACCTTCGAAAGGAAGTTTTATATTTCCTAGGCCCAAGGCAGTTTCCTCATTTATTGTTTAATCAAAATCTTGTGGTCTTGTGTTCTTATTTGCATGTAGTCCTTCCAAGACAAAAAGGAGTTCTTCGCAGTCAGCCTGATCTTTCTCTACGGTACGCGCACACCATCTCGACATTCAACAGGTATTCCTCCTAACCCTAACCTCATCTGTTTCTAAAAGGAATGAAAGGATAGAAGCAACTCTATTCCCAGAAGCCGAAACATTCCGAGTGAAACATTTTGGCACGCCCGGTGGGACCCATTTTGGGTTTCTTTCTCTTGCTTATTTTCATTTTAGGAAGCATATTTGCTGTTGCTACTTTTGTTGTATATTTTCGTAAAGAATTTGTCTTGCTTCCCTAGTTTCGAATTAGTGAAAGTCATCTCTCTTGCTTCATCGAACATAATTTTCGATTTGGGTTTAAAACACATGCATTGCATTCCTGCTTGTTGTTCTTCAATTCTAGTGAACATAGATTAAGTAACAGGTCGTACACGTGGGGGTGATATCCACGGTATTGACAGGAAATTAACCCTAGTTTCACTGCACAACACATACCGAATCACTTCACCATTAACACAGCAGCTCAAACATCCCCCCTTTTTCCGCGGTATTCCTCCACCCGATTGAGGTAACCTTATAAGCCAAAAAAACTTGACGTTTCCCCTAGGTCTTGTTATTTAGGATTCTGACATCATCTTACGTCTAAAGGCATAAGCCCACGATAACTAAAATTAACCCTAGGTTTAGTCTCTAGATTTGCGTGTGCATCTTGCTTGTTTTCAAATTCTGTTTTCTCTGTCATACTTTGTCTTCTGTGATCAATAAGTTGATAAATATACTCAACGTTGCTAAAAATCAAATTAGCAGCCTTTTATATCTTCTTATCCTAGACTTTTGACACCGGCATCGGTTAAGGGACCGATGTCGTTTGCTCTGTGACCGACACCGGTTACTAAACCGATATCGGTTACTGTCTTCATCAGCCCCTGACAAACCAGCAACTTGCCAAATTCATCATTCTGAGGTTGTTTTTGTTCTTGATAGATTGAAACTTTCCTGTGTGTTCTTGTCCATGGTTGTCATCACTCGGAAGCAAGCCGCCGCCATGGTTTCACATGCCTGCTCTGTGTCTTTGCCTGAATCACCCCCTTCACATTCTATAGGGAACCCTATGGACACCAGTGAGATCCCCCAAATTCCTGTAGGAGACAAGGACTTTGCCAAATTTCTGGATGTTAATCCCAGCGCTGTACAATACTATTTGTCTCATGCCCCTGACCGTACGCCTGATGGTCAGCTCCTTATTGGGATGCCTATTAGTATAGCTGCTCATTTAGCTCCCACTCCTCCTGATAACACTGCCTTACTTCCTGCATCTCTAGCCCCGTCTCCCAATCCGATGGCTTCAGAGGTTCATACGACCCCGATTAGCTTTCCTTTGGTTAATCTTGGACCCCACGTATCGTTACCACCAACTGCCCCTACCTCATCTCTCTTTCAGACCACTCCATTCATGACTTACTCTCTGCCACCTATTCACACGAGCTTTCCTTCTCAAGCTCCGCCTACCTTTTCATTCCCATACACGTATCCAGTAACCTCAACACCTTATATGGGACATCCCTATTCTGTGGCACCATCATCTCATCCAACCACAGATTTCATCAAACAAATGATGGACAAATTGCACAACCTAGAGGCTTCTGTTTCGGGAAGTCGTAGCGCCTTGACATACGAGCAAGTTTGTCGGGAGCCCATTCACCCTTCTGTCCCCCTTCATTCATATCCTCCTCAATGGGAGTTGCCAAAATTTACTCATTTTAACAGTAAAGAGGATCCTCAACAACACTTGCGATCATTTAGACATGCTTGTTATTTGATTGCCCATGATGACGCCTTGTTACTCCGCACCTTCCCCATGTCCTTATCAAGACCCGCCTTGGAGTGGTACAGTGCTTTAACCCAGCACTCGATCTTCTCTTTTAACCAACTAGCCCAATCTTTCTTGGATCATTTCTCCATTAACATTGCCAAGAAAGTATCTATCACCGACCTCTATGCCATCCGACAATTTGAAGACGAATCTATCGCAGATTTCGTTGGACGATGGTGGGGCCTTATCAACCAACTTACGTATGCCTTGCCTCAAACCGAACTTATCGAACTATTTACGCGGGCCTGCACTAAGCACATCTCCCCTACCCTCCAAATTCAAACTTTCCGCACATTCGACGAGGCCTTTACCATGGCTCAGAAACTAGAAATTCGAGCCTTAGAAGAAGAGAAATTGTGGTTGCGTAACAAAAACCCCAATTTCTGAACTCCTGATTCTACCAACAAGCCAAACACCACCACTCCTCACGCGTCCACTTCTTCTAAATCAAAAGGAGCTTTCCACGCGGTAATGGTCAAATCTCAAACACCGTCCAATACTCCGCCGAAAACCACTTATAAGTACAAGGCCGAGCCTACCAATTACACTCCCTTGGGAGAAACTTATGGCATCATCCTGGAGAAATTACTCAAAGCTGGGGCTATCACCTTGCCCCCTATTAAACCTCACTCTGGGTTTGACTCCACCCGCGCAATACCTTCCTGGTATAAAGAAAATGACTTTTGTAACTTTCACCGCGTAAAAGGACATAGTCATGAAAACTACAAGATGTTGAAAAACATAGTGCAGGAAATGGTTGACACAGGGGATATAACCCTCGATAATCCTAACACCCCTGCTAACCGAAATCTAAAAAATTTCAACAAGCCATTCCCGAATCACTCGTCCAACAGTAACGTAAACCAAGATATCTTAGCCGAGGAGAGTGTTCATGAGATCCATGCAGTCTTCGATTCTCAGCCAAAAGCCTCTATTGAAAAAATTTTGAATCAAGCCTCTCCACCAACACAGGAGTCTGAATCTCCTTCACCACCATCAAGCCAAAGTGAAATCATTCCTTTACCCATAGAAGAGTTAACTTCCCGGACTTCTCTTCTCATCGACGAGTCTTCTTACACCACATCCCTACAAGACTGTGAGTGGATGTTATCTAATTTATCTATTTCCCAAACGTCCCCTTCTACCGCTCTCGCTACACAAGAGGAGAGCTCGCCACTCCTTTTATCACCTTTAGACGAGAAACTTCTTACACCGACATCACTAACTTCTTTAACCATAACGGACCCCCTCAAACACGCCCTCTTACCTATTACTTCTTCATTGCCTAAATCTTTTCAGTGACCTGTTGACCTCTTAACATCTATTAATACAGTGCCTCATCTACCCCTTGTATCACACCCGCAGTGGACTGGAATTACAACCCACCTTTCTTTCGTACAAAAATTACAAATCACACCTGGAGACTGTCATTCCACAGAAGATAGATAGGCCCTATGGGAACGTTTGAGTACCCCTGTTTCTACTCAAATGCAAATGACTGATCCTGATGTCTCCACCATATACCCGAAGTGTTTACAGAAGCTTAAAATGCCACTGTTCTCACCTTCACCCCCCTCACCACTACCAAATGCCCCGTCCACTTCTATCAACTTAACCAGATCTTCCCCTACGCTTGGGACCTCACCAATGCGCAGTCTAACGCACCCGCCTAAGTGACTCGATCTATCCAAAAATAAATCCGCCCCGCCACCTAGGAGACAAACTCAATCCGTGCCCCTATCACAATCAAAACCATCATCGTCATACCTACCTTCCATATTGGGACCCCATCCCTCTACCTTACATCAATATATCATACCTCCTGCGTTTTCTTCAAAACAACCTACGCCTTTCGCACCCATATAGAAATTCGAGGGTATAGCAACACCGTCACTCCGCGTATCCTGTCCACCTATCAACCCTAAACAAATTCCATCATCAAAAGATTTGTGTTCGGTCACTCCCATTTCCTCGTGGTTTTTTTCTGATACCACATCATCTGCGGCCTCATCATCCCACATAGCTCTGCGCCAAAGAAATCACGTTTAGTAAAAACCATGTATCAACACCCCTCGGCTAAACCACCACCCATGCGAACCAATCATGCCCAAACATTACCAAAACCCACACAACCAATACCCTCATCCTCTTCCGATTTTGACCCACTCAAAGGATCTTACGCCAAAATCCTTGCTATGTTGGCGGAGAATGCGACCATTTCCCTACCTCCACTTAGACCTTATGACCCGTCTAAACCCTGACCTATGGGTTACGATGAGTCTAAAATCTGCGCTTATCACTGCACACCAGGACATGATGTGGAGGGATGAAAAGCTCTAAAAACCATCCTTCGTCAGTCACCTCTCCCGGATAGAAAGATTAAGAAAGACAACTTACGAAGGGAGAGACCTTTAGTTTCCATTCCCTCTCCTATACCATCTGTCCCCGCCTCACCAAGATCTATCATTATTACAACCCCACCTCTTGAAGACCATGAGTTATCCCAACCATCTTCCTCATCTTAGGTCTACGAGATTAATATGATTAGTGTCGCTACTCGAGGGCAGAAAAACAATGGGAAAGCAAAAGAAAACACACCTGCGGCATCTCTTTCTTCGTCAAACATCCCGATTGTACCACCACCTAAAGTGGTCATTCGCGGACCCGCCTATCCCGTCTCTAATGGCATTTCCCACCGAAATATGATTAAACAGCTTCACCAATCGCCCGTAAAAATGACATTGTATGATCTCATTCAGACTTCTGAATCTCATCGACAAGCTCTCGTTGAGATCCTTCGAGGGATAGAGGTTTTACCTAATGAAACCCTACCTGTCGCCTCCATTCTAACACCCAATCACATTGCTTCTCTCACCAAACAATCCATCTCCCCCACCACTTCTGTCTCGGTACAACAAGCCACTGCAGTTAGTTTCTCGGAAGATGAAATTGTCGACTTTGGTACAGAAGACCCTGACCCTGCCCTTTTCATCTCCGCTTACGTCCGGGACATTCAAGTATGTCGGGTTATGATTGACGGGGGCGCTAGCCTAAACATCATCTCTTCAAAAGCCTTCCAACAAATGAATATCCCTTCTAGTTGCATGTGTGCCAACCCCATCATGTTGCGGTCATTTAATGACGCTATTACTTCTACCTTAGGCACCGTGATCCTCAACATTCGGGTAGGACCACGTACTTTACCCAAACTCTTCTATGTCTTGGAGGGAGAGTTCCAATATAATATATTGCTGGGTCATCCTTGGATCCGAGCCATGGGATGCGTTCCCTCAACATTACATAGATGCATAAAATTTGAGTACGAGGGGAAGTCCTACACCGTAAAAGCTGACCCTCCCCCCTTCAAAACCTGCAATATGTTATACCGCCCTAACGATGTGCTTATACCAATCAAGACACCCATACATTCAACCCAACCATCCTCCTCAAATGTACCTCAACCATCCACCTCAACCGCGCCTACGCCTTCAACTGATGAAACCACCATCGCAAAAACCACTTCCCTTCCCACAGCTAACATTCCAATCTCTGACCCTTTAGTAGATGTTTTTCAGCGCCTTACGCTGGGGGAGTACCACCTATATAACGTTAGTTCTTTCCCTACCCCGCAGGAGTACGGACAATTACATGCACATCCCACCTACGACCGTCGCGTGGGGGAGATAATCTCTTACGAACCACCCCATTGCCGCACTAACCTAACGTATGGGGGTGTTGACACATCCTCCATTACCCCTGAACCTCCTCTTGGTGTGGTTCCTTTCCAATCCGATTTTCAATACTTGACAAATCGTCGTTTCACCCTCACCTTCTTGACTCACTGTGCGTGGAAAGGCTTTGGTTTTGGCCTTTACGAACAAGGCCGACATACACTCATTCCCGTGACTACCCGTAAACATAATGATCGCAGTGGTCTCGGTTTTCCCAAAACAACTACACAGGAGACACCCCCTGTCAGCGGTATCTTGGAAGAAGAAGACATCGCCCCTACCAAACCATCATCACCCACTCATCACCCACAGAATCTATAGACCCCGAATCCATCCCTCCAAATTTTTTTTTTTTCATAAATGCTATCTTCATAGGTCCTCGCACTTATCAACGCGATAATGAGGACCCATCTTCTCTTCCCCTTCTGTATCTAGACATGATCGAAGAGGATTCACCTTTGATTAATGTTGTTGAATGCTAGGATGACGACTCCATCCTCACTTACCTTGGCGCGGATGATTCTTATATTCAACGAGCCTTACCATCTGAAACCCAAACCATGCTGAACAAATTTACCATAGAAATCAACATCCACACGGAGGAGGATCCTCACATTGTCAAGATTGGACAATCCCTTAACACATCAGAACAAGCCGCCTTTACTACGTTTCTCCGTGCTCGCAATCAAACTTTCGCATGGTCTTACGCTGACATGCCAGGAATTGATCCTACCATTGCCGTCCATAACATCACCCTAAACCCCGATTCCAAACCAGTCAAACAGAAATTGAGAAAAATGCATCCACGCATTGCTCTCTTGGTCAAAGAGGAGCTCCAACGACTCCTTTCTGTTTCCTTCATCTTGCCTATTGACTATCCTCAATGGATTTCTAACATTGTACCTGTCACTAAAGTGACAGGGGGACTTCGGATATGCACAGATTTCTGGGATCTTAACCTCGCTTGCCCTAAGGATGACTTCCCCTTACCTAGCATTGACCAACTTGTTGATCTAACTGCAGGTCATGAGATTCTCTCTCTCATGGATGGATTTTCAGGATACAACCAAATTTTGGTTGCCCCTGCCGATCAACACAAAACTTCCTTCATAACTCCTTGGGGAACCTTCTGTTATCATGTCATGCCGTTTGGCCTTAAGAATGCCGGTGCTACCTATTAGTGGGCTATGACCTACATTTTTCATGACATTATGCACACTATCCTTGAAGATTATGTCGATGATCTTCTCGGCAAGTCTAAATATTGTAGTGAACATCTCGATGTTTTAACCATTATTTTTGATCACCTGTTACAATATTCTGTCTGCCTTCAACCAAAGAAATGTGTCTTTGGTGTTCTTTTGGGAAAAATTCTTGGCTTTATCGTCTCTTTGCGTGGCATTGAGGTCGATCCATCTAAAGTCAAAGCTATCCTAGAAATGCCCCCACCCAAAAATCTCAAACAATTGCGTAGTTTACAAGGTAAGCTCCAATCTATCCGAAGTTTCATCTCCCAACTCTCGGATCGGTGTCAACCTTTCCATCACCTCCTTTAAAAGGATATTGCATTCCAATGGAGCGAAGAATGTCACCAAGCCTTCGAAGCTCTCAAATCCTATCTCTTGCAGCCACCCCTGCTTATCCCACCCTAAGACGACCGCCCTTTCTACCTTTACCTTTCTGCCACCAACCACGCTGTAGGAGCCATGCTTGCACATCGTGACTCTGAGAATCGCGAACAAGCCGTTTATTATTTAAGTCATACTTTTATCACCGAATCACAGCACCCCTGGATGTTGATCAGATTTCTAGTTTGATCACTCTAAGCATCCAGTGTGATTGGATAACATGGGTACTATCTCCAAGTTGTGGGACTTGCTACTTGAGATAGACCTCCAGAGAAAGCTGGTTCTTGCTCCTAAACTACCTGCCACAATCTACTCTAATGCAGGAGAAACTAGCTATTCTAACCTAAAATTCCAAGGGACCAGAGAGAGAGAATGCATAAAATGAAAGCCTACACTAAAGCGGTGATACACCAGAAAAAGAGGGTGTGAGAGTAATCTCCAAATGTGTGAAATACAGAGGCAAAGTGCATACTAGAAGAGGTGATGACAGTTCACCATAATCCAGCAAAATGCATTCACAACAATATCCCAAGCATACACAATGTTAATGAATCCCTGCAGGAACATAATAAAAGACACAATATTCTTATAGAAAGATAAAAGGGCAAGAAGAATGCAAGAAAACACAGCAGGGGAAGATACATCCACAAACTTGTATTCTATTGCTTCCTGGTATGCACAGTTCAGTCTATTACAAGATAAGGGCCTAGATCACCATGTAAGGAGTCCACTACAAGGGCCTGCAAAACACTGGCTTCACAAAGCAATTTTGACAGAGCTTTGTTACCCAAAAACTCTCTCCTTTACAATGAGCCCAACACTCCAATTTATAGAAAAATGAGAAGGAAAAGAGAAGGAAAAAATGGAAATCCCGAAATCTGTCCTTCAACCACCTGTAAGAGGCATTAAATTGAGTGGAATGGGAATAAATTACTTGCAAAATGCTCCCCATACTGTCTCATGTGCTGCAGCAGAGAAGGAATGATGACCATGCCTCTTAATTGCACTCCCAGCTACCAAATAAAACACTGTTCTGAACCCGGCCACGTTTTCTTAAAAATCTCGATCAATTTATGATCAAATCTAGAATTTCTTGATTTCTGTGCGTCGGGCTCGGAACCACGATTCCAACGGTACCAATTTTGTGTGATTTCGTTGAGAAATGCAAAATTTATGGCCTTCTGAGTGCGGGCAGCTGTTTTGGGCCTGGCAGGCGTTTTCTGTCATTTGACGGGAATGAGAATTGATTGACTGGAGCCGAATATGTTTCTTTTATTTAAATATATCTACCCTAATTCCAGAAAGTCCAATTTTATCAAAATCGGAGCTCGGAGTCAAAAGTTATGGCCGTTTGAAGTTTTCGGACCAAACGTTGACTTTTCCTCCTGCGACACGTGTCATGATCTGATTGGTCCTAGGCTCCTTCGGCTCCATTTGTCTCGGATTTCCCATTTGATTAGTGCTGTCTTGACTGATTTCGGCCGATTCGGCCGGTTCACACATTTTTGTTCCACTTGGCCCGCTTTGTTTTTGGACTGCCTTGACTGATTTCGGCCGGTTCGGCCGGTTCGCGTCCATCTGTCCCGCTTGTCCCATTTGCCTTTGGACTGACTCGACCTTTTTCACCCGGTTCGGCCGGTTCGCACCTTTTCGGCCCAGATGTCCCAATCCCTTTTTGACTTCCTGTACTTATTTCGGCCGGTTCGGGTCTTTTTGTCCCAAACGTCCCGAGCAACACTTAGCCAATTTTTCTTCCTCTTTTGGCCGGATCGGCTTTTCGCGCCCACCGTGTACTTTTGTCCCATTTGTCCCTGCTGCGTTTCAGACTGTTTGTGCTGATTTTGGCTGAACCGGCCGGTTCGCGCCTTTCTGTCCCACACGTCCCGGAGGCGACCTTGAGCAGGACTTAGCCAATTTTCACGATTTTTCCTAGATCGACCTATTTTCCTTCTTGAACCTTTTTTTCGCATTTTCTCAGAACTTACTCTCTTCCTCTTGGACAGGGGAGTTAGACAAATATAAGGGGACCCTAGAAACATGGCTTTTTGCCCTGAATCAATATAATTGCTTGCATGTTATCAAAATTACCTTAGGTGTGAATTTTGGATAACACGTACTTTGGTGGACTATGAGACTAGGTACACACATATAGAAAAGTTATGCCTAGCCCTATCATTCGTGGCCACCAAACTCCGACACTACCTTCTAAATCACAAGACTTTCATCATCACCAATACAGACCCCATCCATTACATGTATGCCAAACCTCATCTGAACCAACGCATTGCCAGATGGCTCATGCTTCTCGCCGACCTCGACCTTGAGTTTGTCCACAAGAAATCAATCAAAGGAAAAACCATCACAGACCAACTTGCAGAAGTTCCTTTACCTGGGGAACAATTTACCAATTTCACATTTCCCGACGAACTCATCGCTACTCTTTCCCTCACGGAGGAGTCGTACCCAATGACCCTCTTCTTCGATGGATCTAAATGCCAGCGCGGCAGAGGAGCCGGCGTTGTTCTCATTCCTCTCGACGCTAAACCTATGCCTCTTTCATTCCGACTCGATTTCCCTTACACTAATAATACAGCGGAATCCGAGGCCCTTGTTCTGGGTCTCCAAGTTGCGTTACACTTAGGCATCAAATCTATCAACATTTTTGGCGACTCTCAATTGGTAGTCAATCAAGTTATGGGCGTCTATCAATGTAAAAATGAGGAACTTCAAAAATACAAACACTACGTGGATTCACTTCTAGCCTTATTTACTCACTATTCTATACAAACCATTCCACGCTCCACTAACAAATTTGCGGACACTATGGCTTGCCTAGCCTCGCAAATTCCCGCCGCACCAACTGACTCTGAATTATTCGTTGTGGTCCAGCAACTTTGTGCACCATCCTATTCAACCCCGGTAGTTTGTATGATAAATACTGTGTCTACTAGTTCGCAGGATACCTGGTACCACCAATTTCACGACTACCTTACAATCTCTGTCCTCCCACCTGACCTTACTAGTAATGGCAAACGTGCTTTTCTTAAAAGTGTTTCGCGTTATGTTGTCATGGGGGGACTCCTCTATAAACGTGGCTTTGATGGCATCCTCCTTCGCTGTCTAACTGGCGCGGAGGCCACTCATACCATCCAACAGGTCCATGACGGTATTTGTGGTGGACATTTCAGCAGCCTTGCCGTGGCCAAACGAATCCTTCGCCTTGGTTATTATTGGCCTACTCTCAATAACGACTGCTACAAATATGTTAAGGGTTGTGTTATGTGTCAGCAACATGCCAACCTTCAACATACTCCTAGCCACACGCTCCAGGTCGCTCGAGATCTTTGGCCCTTCTCACAATGGGGTTTAGACCTTATTGGTGAGATTCACCCGACCTCTTCACAATGTCACCGTTGGATAATCACAGTGACCGAATATTACACAAAATGGGTGGAGGCTATTCCACTCATTTCAATCAAAAAAGAAAAAATTGTCGAGTTCATTAACCACCACATTATCTGTCGTTTTGGTGTTCCTCATCGCCTGATAACAGATAATGGAAAATATTTCAAAAACAAGTTGTTGCAAGACCTTTCTGACAACTTTGGTATCAAACTTAGTTTCTCATCACCTTACTATCCACAAGCCAATGGGCAAGCCGAGTCCTGTAATAAAACACTAACCAAAATCCTCATGAAAGTTGTCAATGAATCTGGAAGAAATTGGCACGATCACATTCCCTTTGCCCTTTGGGCTTATCGTACTAGCATTCGTACCTCTACTAATGCCACACCTTTTTCTTTGGTATACGGTACCAAGGCTGTTTTGCCTCTCGAAATAAAAATACCCTCCCTTAGAATATCTCTTCAGGATATTCTCACCAACGATGATTTCCGCCAAGAGCGGTTAGCCCAATTGGAGCTTCTTGACGAACGCCATCTTACAGCTCTTGATCACCTTCAAATCTATCAAAAACGCATTAAACGTGCTTATGATAAGCGACTTCATGAGCGTACGTTTAAGGTTGGTGATCTTGTCCTCAAAGAGAATCAACATGTAACCAAACTAAAAAAGAGCAAACGTGGAAAATTTTCTCCCAATTGGATTGGGCCTTACATAATCACTCACACCTATGGATCAGGTGCTTATCATTTAGCTTCGCTTAATGGTAAACTTGAGCCTGAGCCCTTTAATGCCTTGCATCTTTGACCATTCTACTATTGAAATTAGTGTTATATCACTTCTTATCTACCTGCCGCTCATCCCTTGAGCTCACTTACCACTACATACACTCTGTTTCCTACACCTCATAATAAATATCAAGCTCACATAGTTTGATTCTCACCTCCCCTTGATGATGCCTTCCCCTTTTTAGTCTAGTCCATGACTTCAAAGTATTAAAATAAGCCATATTCTTATGGGATTTTCTTGAGTCAAACTTCCTACTAAACTAGATGCTTCACGCCAAAAGAACATCTAGTCATCTAAATTAAATATAGACTGCTCCCTCGAAGGACAGCTATATGCCGAACTATTGCTGCTATTATATATAGACTGCTCCCCCGAAGGACAGCTATGCATTACAATCATATCTGCTACTATAAATAGACTGCTCCCTCGAAGGACAGCTATACACAGTCAGCCTTTATCAGAAGCTTCTCGCATTGATCAGCTTCGTGAAGACCTCAAGAATAATACAATCAATATCCCTTGTAGACTTCCCGCATCGATCAGTCTACATTCAATAAAATAAAAGCTTCATTCAAAAGAACTTTTGAGTCATGGACTTGTCTATTTAGGGTAGGTTCTCTTTCGTTAGAACACTCACTTTGTAATAAGTTCTTTGCACCTCAGCTATACCATCCACCTCACCTCACCATTTGTTTCAACTCAAGGGACGTAATGTACGCTCGATATATTGTGATCACACAACTCTTTTCACCTATTGACTTCTCGTCTATGCACGGTACCTAGGGCTCCAAGCTCGTTCTACGTGGTGTGGTTTGTTTAGCTCTCTTCATCTACGGAGCACTCTTTCTACTTTGCTTCACATCTAGGATTGTGTGTTGATCTTAATCAGGACATGATTCCCTTCTACTTGGGTAGGCTAACTTTCGCTTCCCTTATACCTTTTACAACATCACCAATTCATTACCAGCACCATCCATCTTACCTTTACTAATCTTAATATTTTTACCAACCAACCAATTGCCTAAACCGTACCCAATTGCCTGAATTCACCTCTCCCTGATCCTAAGGGAGAACTACATCAGTCTGAGGCCCCTCCTTGCTTTGTGCAATGGGCTATATAGGCAGCACTTCGGAGACATGGGGTCTCCCAAGGTTAGCTCGACCATCCCCTACCATAACCTATCCTGTGTGGTGAATATAAATATTTTTGTGTATTTCTATTTAATCACATTCCTCTTTATCCTTTTTCAAAACACCGAAAATCAAAACACAAACATTCTTATTATTATCGTAACTCAAATTAACATACATATTCAGTTTTATTTAGATGTTAAACAAATACATCTTCTCTATCATTGACACGCAGGTCGGTACTCTTATTTATTCTTATACCTTGCTAACATTTACTCAGACCCTCACGCCTCATCCCGAACTAGGTGATGATCGTGATCGTCAACCCCTCTCGCCGGGCCTCTCTGTCCTCAAAGGTACCACGGCTATTGGTACCGCCCACTGATCTGCCAATCTCTCATGTAACATATGAATACACCCTCTCGCATGGAGGACTCCAGCCTCTAGTCTCTCCGCCCGTGACTCTGCAACCGCTAACAATCCTCTTGTCTCATTCACCTGCGTTTGGAGTTGCTGAACTAAACGCTGCAGACGATCCCTCTCTGCTGTAATCACAGCTATGTCAGGACAATCACGTATACCTCGCAGCTCCGCTGCCCACCATAATCTATAGGCCTCTGTCGTTCCTGCGTCCATTACCCTGAGATCGGCTGCTACCTCTTCAGGACCGTCTGGAGGTGTTGGCTGGGGAGGTGAGAGTACTGCCTCTGCGTCGATCCTCATATATGGTCTATAAGCCAGGGGTATATCCTACACAAATCTAAATTGTCACCGCACGCGATCTATAGGAATCCTCTCATATTCACCTGGCCTGTGCCCCGCGATCCACCTCATTCGCTCTACACCCCTTAACTCCTCAGCTATGCTCTCTGTTACCATATAGTTACCGTAAGGCGTCCAACAGATGTCCGCAACCGTCACCCTCTCCCATACCTGCCTGTAATACTCAATATCACCCGTCACCGCTTGGGATCTGGCCTCTTGTTCTACCTGGACCCATCGTCTGAATCCCAACCTCTGTACTTCGGTCTCTCCTACCTGGAGGGATTGGCCTATTGGTTGCACACAAACAATGTGCTCATAGGCCCAATAGTGTAATAAGTATGAACAATCCAGCGTCGTCCTGTGATTTCGCCTACAAGCCCATAAACCCCTGTATAGCTCCGCCAAATATGCAGGTGCCCACACAAACGTCACGTTCCTTTCTACCATCTCCCAGATAACACACATCAATGCCTTTGGAAATCTTCCTCCTTCTGCCCTCGGTAATGCATAATACCCTACCGCTATCATTAATATCACTGCTAACCTTGTCTCCTCAGGGTGTGCTGCATACATTACCCCATACGTAAAGGATAAACCTCGCTGTCTCAAATCTCATGTGTATGGACCAAATACTGTTGTTATCGCTCCCCGTGCCACGCTAGGTAGTGCCTGATATACTAGTTTTCCTGTAATGGGGAGTCTCAAAATACGAAACACATCTTCTAATGTTACTGTCATCTTCCCTATTGGAAGATAGAAGGTATTTGTCTCGGGATTCCATCTCTCAATCAATTCCTGCAACATAGCATGGTTCCGTGTAATTCATGAATAATAGCGGATTCCACTTAACCCCAAACGATTTATCAATTTCCATTCAGCTGGTGTTACATCCGCTCGGATTCGTGGCAACAGCGTTGGCACACTATCATTCATCCTCAACCCTGCCTCTTCCTGCATACACCAAAACAACAAACAACCATTCAATCCGTCAGGGTTTTTCAAACATTCTGGAAATTCCTCTAGTAACCGGTATCGGTTATACATAACCGTTATCGGTTCAGTAACCGATACCGGTTACCTCTAACCACTACCGGTCACTGTCAATTACATACATCTTGCCTAAAACAACCACCTACGACAATAAATTGCTCGTTTATTCCTCTCTGTATACACAGACATACTCGAAACCCTTGATTACCTACCACGTAACACTTACCTCACCTATAACCCTTGCTATCATGTTTTCTTCTTCATATCTACCCACTTAATCTCTTATTCATAACACATGCAAAAATCAGATCACAATCAAAACGTTTACCTCTTGGGTTGCAGCGGCTTGAGGTGGCCCTTGTCTTCCCTCTTCTCCCTACCTGCTGGATGCTTCTCCTCATTCTGCCATGAGCACCACCCTTTTCAAATTCACCTTTCTACTTTCTGAATCTCAGATCGCATTCACCTTCCCAGTCTCTTTTCTTATCACCCAAATCTCTCATAAAATTTCCTGTCTCTTTTCTCCTTATCACTCAAATCTCTCATGCAAATATCTGTCTCAGTCGTCAAAAAGCGTCGCGTTCGTGTATTTAACCTCTTGCATGGCTCTAAAATTAAAACTTAAGTTACCACCCTAGCTTTTCTATTTTTAGAAAAGCTCATACCTAAATAACCGGTATCGGTTACTTAACCGATATCGGTCTATCAGATACCGATATCGGTTCCTTAACCGATATCGGTTACACACCTATCTTTTCTCAACAGCGTTCTTTTCTTCATTTCTCACCTAAATTTTTGTCGCGCCCGCCTCTTTTCCTACATAAACAACACAATTTACCACATTTGTTCATCCACCACATATAGCATTAAACTTTCATTAACATCATTTATTTTATACAAATACACAAACCATCAACTACGGATATCAAGAAACTATCAATCTATACATCATTTGGATCCAACTCATCAGTTACATATATCACAATGTCACAAAACCAACAATTCATCACATAACCTGTCATTCATATATACGTGCAAAAACAAAAACATCAACATCATCCATCTATCAACATGTCAACTAAAACTTATCATACATTATATATAAACTACCAACCATTAACAAAATATTTAAACACATTTTGAACACTGCATGTGGATCAAAACATCGTCTCTATATATATACAAATTTTCAAAAATACAATGTGCCCTACATCGGGGCCTCTGTGATCTCATAATCCACCAAAGCCGGCATGCAGGCCGCAATAACTGTCAAAAAATCTCGACTCGGCTCGCAGGCCGGTCCCTCGTATCAAAAATAGATATATACTTGGCTCGCAGGCCGGTATCCACTATACAACCCCTACTCGGCTCGCAGGCCGGTATATAATAAATGAATAACTGAATACATGAATAATACATAGGCACGCAGGCCTCTATCAATACACCCGGTTCGCAGACCGGTGCCCATCTATCAATACACCATGTCTGGGATCTCTCAACTCTCCCCACTGCCCTCGGCACCTCTCCCCGCTGGTCCCTGTGGTGCCTCTCGCCTCCTGCCTGTGATGGACCCACCAGCTGTGGCTGCACCTCCCTGAGACCTCTGGCTCTGAGAGGTCTCTGCTCTATGTGCCGCATAGGGCTGATAATCAGCCCCGGTACCATCAAGAATATCCTGATAGTATCGGGCCTCCGCTCTAGCCTCCATGTAACGCTCTCGAGCCACCGTAGGTACTGGGGCTGGTCCCCTGACACCTACTACCAGTGCCCCTTGTGCCTATGCTGGTGCCGCTGGTGGTGCCTGTGGCTGTGGTGCCTGTACCTGTACCTGTGCCTGGGGCTGTGGCTATACCGCTACCGGTGGTGGTGCTGGTACCTGTGCTGCTGCCTGTACCTGTACCTGCACCTATGGCTGTGGTGCTAGTGGTGGTGCTACCTGTGCCTGTGCCTGAGCCTGGGCTAGCTGCCCCTGTAAGACACCTATCTGTGCCTATGCTACAGCTAGGTGCCCCTGTAAGAGCTGCACCTGACCCCTGAGCTGATCTCTCTCTCCTATCACTGCAGCCAAGTCTGGCTGTGCAGGCGGTACTATCCTGGCTGCTCTCTACCCAGCCCACCACACCCTGTATGCTCCCGTGCACCCAGCATCATCTACACCCTCACCTGCTGGCCTCTCTGCTACCCAATCTGGATCCAAAGGCTGTGGTGCAGGCAGTGGGGCCTCTACATCATCTCTCCTGTACTGAGGAACAGAAGGTGGCTCGTCCTGTCGCAGCCCCATCTGCCTGCATACCCTCTCCAGGGGTATCCATTCGTACTCTCCTGGCCTCCGTCCTGCTATCCAGAATGTGTACTGGATTAGGCATAACTGTAAGCGGGCTCCTCTGCCAGGATGGTGACCTCTGTAGGGTCTCCATACAATGTCTACTGCTGTAAGGCCCTCTAGCAAATGTCTATAGTATGCCACATCCCGACCTGCCATAACTGCTCATGGCTAGCCCACGACCCCCAACCACCTCTGAAAGCCATATTGGTATATGACCTGTGGCCCTGGCTACTGGGGTAACCCTACTGGCCTGATGCATATGATGTGCTCGTATGCCCAACAATGCAACAAAAATGTAGAACAAATACCAAATCGCCTCCTCTGGCGATAGCCCCATAGCTCCCTGTATAATTACACTAGATATACTGGTGCCCAGGTGTAACAGGTGTGCTCCTCCACCATCTCCAGTAGTACCCCCATCAATGCTTGTGGGAAGCGGCCTCCCTCTGAGTCCGGGAGGGTGAAGCAGGTGATCCTAACCATCATCAACACAGCCAGTCATGTCTCGTGTCGATGCGCACGGTACATGTCATAGTACCCGATACTCGCGCTATGGTAGGTCAGTAGCGCGGCTGCATCCCCAAAAACCTACAGTATTCTATCCATGGTAGTCTCTGAATCTACCTGGAAGACTGCCTCTCCCTCGATAGGTAACCGAAGGATGCGATACACATCCTCCAATGTGACTGTCATCTCCCCAGTCGGGAGATGGAACACATTGGTTGCCGGATCCCATCTCTCGATGAGGGCAACCATCAGGCTGTGATCTGTCTCTATCACTCTGTACCTCTGGACTCCACCGAGTCCCACCTCACGCATGATGGCCCAATGAGCCGCAGATACATGTGGCCTCATCCACACCAACAGCGGGGGCATCCTATCCCGCATCGTCAACTGCTGACGTGCCTGCAAAACCAACCCACATCCTTAGACCTACTCTTTATTACAACATCTACTTTATCATCTAAACACCCCTTTTTATCCTCCTAACCATACCCTGACTCTCTACCGCCCCCCTCTAACAACCTACCACCCCTACAAACCCAAAACAACCAACCCAACCCAAAAACCCAAAACAACCAACCCAACCCAACCCCCACACCAAACCCTTCTCCACCCCTAACCCAACCCCAACACCCACACCGACCCACAACCCAACCCAACCCAAAAACCCAAAACCTAACCCCACACCTAACCCTTCTCCACCCCTAACCCAACCCCCACTCCCACCCACAACCCAACCCAAAAACCCAAAAGCCATACAAGCTACCGACGTCGGCTGATATATGACCGACGCCGGTCACCAACAAGTCTCCCTTTCCCTAAAATTGTGCGACCGATGCCGGTCGCTTAATGACTGACATCGGTCACTGTCCTCTCCCGGAGCCGAACCCCCGCGCGGCCCCCAAAACCCATTTTTTTACCTATTTCTACCCATCTACCCACCCAAAAACCCTAAAAACTTACCCACCTACCCACCTTAGCCTATCTAGCCTATCTGCCCTCTACCTTTTTCAAATCATTTCCATTTTCCCATTATTTCCTAAAAAAGGTTAATTCCTACCCAAACCCCCAATTTAGCATAATACAACCAAATCACCAAATTAAAGAGTTTCGAATCTACCGGAACGACGACACGTCGTCATGGTGGGATGGGCAGTGGCGGTCCAGCTGCTCCAGCCCCTCCAGCTCCTCCTGCCTGTGCCATGGCTCCAATCCTGATCTACTGGGTACCCAGCCAATCAACTGCTGCCTCCTCCTTAATCGGGCCCACTATCAACTCTCTCCGCCAATACAATAGCTCCACCTCACTCAATCAAGCCTCTAATCCCAACTCTCCACGTCAGACAAGTCGATTTGGTTTGCAAATAACAAAAGTGACAATGACAAGCTGTATTTTTCTTTTTATAGGTTTTTCGCCTTTCACCGATATCAGTTTCATTTTGCCCTAAGGAACCGGTATCGGTCCCTTAAACGATATCGGTCATGAAGAATCGACATCGGTTCTCTACCCAACTTTCACCCCATTCTTTGCCCTTATTTACTCCTTGACTCTTTTTCACCAATATCGCCTCTATCCACCTTTGCTGCACACCATTTGTTCACTTGTCCAGCCTGACCTAAGGCCTCAACCTACCTATTCGGCCCGACCTAAGGCCTCAACCTACCAATCGGCCCGACCTAAGGCCTCAACCTACCAATTGGCCCGACCCAAGGCCTCGCCCTCACTATTTGGCCCGACCCAAGGCCTCGCCCTACCAATTTGGCCCGACCCAAGGCCTCAACCTACCAATTGGCCCGACCCAAGGCCTCAACCTACCTATTTGGCCCGACCCAAGGCCTCGCCCTACCCATTTGGCCCGACCCAAGGCCTCAACCTACCATTCGGCCCGACCTAAGGCCTCAACCTACCAATTGGCTCGACCTAAGGCCTCAACCTACCTATTCGGCCCGACCCAAGGCCTCAACCTACCTATTCGGCCCAACCCAAGGCCTCGCCCTCACCATTTGGCTCGACCCAAGGCCTCTCCCTACCTATTTGGCCCGACCCAAGGCCTCGCCTTACCAATTTGGCCCGACCCAAGGCCTCAACCTACCAATCGGCCCGACTTAAGGCCTCCACCTATCAATTGGCCCGACCCAAGGCCTCAGTCTACCCTTATGACCTAACCCAGGGCCACCGCCCAACCACTTGGCCTGACCCAAGGCCGTATCACTTCAATACCATACCCACAATCAACGTTTTATTTTATCCATCCATCATGTACCTTTTGTTCAATCGAGCTCACCTGTTCGTGTTTTAGCATGATTAGGGTCCTTGACTTGATCTATCGACCAACTTTTCCTAGACCTAGACCGTGACGTTTATCTCAACCAAACCAACCATTTGGTACTGCCGAACATGCCTAAACGTTCCTGTACCTCACCTGTTATATACCCTGGAGCTACTTCCTATGCCTTGGATACCAGGATTATATCACCCTTGTTTGGATAAACTATCGACCTTTGCCTACACATTGCTGGTTTGCTTGTCAAATCATGTACCCTCGTCGTACTATTGCATTTCAACATGCGTCTGCTTCCTTGGACCTACCCCACCACCTTACCATCCTCTCTACAACATGTACCCTTTATCAACCCTATCCCTGATTTCCCGTTCACTCAATCAGCGATAGATTTGAGGGGGATTACCTATATCGTTAACATGAGAAACCACTTCATATTATTGTCCACACAGCTTTACAGAACAAGCTACACGACAATAAGGGGCTAATGTAGACACCAAATTCATGTCTTACGACCCCTTGTGACCCGCATCCCATTTCGCAACCTAACCTCATTACCTAAACCTTACACAATTATTTATTAATTACCTTATAATTGATAAATCCACATCACCTTACCCGCCACCTCAATTTGCCACCTCATCATGACCCAACCCTAACCCTAAACTAACCTAATTAGGACCCATGACTTGGTCTAGACTCACATCCATAACTAATGCCTCCTTACTCGCACCCAAAGCTGACCTTCTAGCCACTTGACCAAGCCCGCAACTGATCTCTCTGGAGAAAAGCAGGGAAGGTGGGCTATTTTACTAAAAATAGCCTACTTTTTCCTTACCGATGCTGGTTCCTACTCGACCGCCGTCGGTTACGCAACCGCCATCGGTTCCCTGTAAATGGGTTCCCCAAACCAAAACAACGGATCGGAATTTCATTTTGGAGATCAATCGAAGGATTTCTGGATCAACAGAGAGCATTGCAAGCGAGGAACAGAGTCCAGATCTTCATTTGACAGAGCAGAGATGAGTGGAAATACCAGTAGTGTTCACAACCAAGGAGATCAACTTGCATCTTTGCCAAAACTAGTAAGTCACATCTTGCATGTCCTCTGTTATAACATTTCTTATGCTTCTTGAATCTCAGTCATCCTAAATCTGCTTCTGAATCCACTACCCAACGTGCCATTGCATCTAACTGTCATTCTTTTATCCCTCATCGTCTCATTTCCTAATATCATCCATAAACCAGCCATTACAAACACCATAGCTACCAAGAATATCCTAGAACCCACCGGTATCGGTTATCAGTAACCGCCATCGGTTATCAGTAACCGGCATCGGTTCCACTGATCAAAACTAGAAAACCAGCCTTTCCTCTACCCAGTTCAACGAAACAATTTAATTGATATTTTGCAGTCTTTTGTGTTAATTCATATTAGCAGGGGAACTGACCACCTTCGAAAGGAAGTTTTTTATTTCCTGGGCCCAAGGCAATTTCCTCATTTATTGTTTAATCAAAATCTTGTGGTCTTGTGTTCTTATTTTCAGGTAGTCCTTCCAAGACAAAAAGGAGTTCTTCGCAGTCAGCCTGATCTTTCTCTATGGTATGCGCACACCATCTCGACATTCAATAGGTATTCCTCCTAACCCTAACCTCATCTGTTTCTAAAAGGAATGAAAGGATAGAAGCAACTCTATTCCCAGAAGCCGAAACATTCCGAGTGAAACACATTGCATCTTTTTTCTCTACCATTTTTTCTCCAAGATTCTCATAGATGCGAATATGCACTATTTTTCATCATTTCTTGATGAAATTATTTGTCATCTCTATCTGTAAAGTGCCATTGAATGGATTCAAAACTTAATTTTTGAGTCCAAGGATTATTAAGGTCGATATTTTTAAATTGAAATTGATCAGGCACTTGCAAAAATGGGAATTATCAGAAAATATGGATGCAGGGAAGAGTTGTAGAGGAAAGAGAGGGAAAAGAATGAAACAATGAAGGTTGCAGACACAAAGGATGAAAAAGGTGTTGCCTCAGGAGCTAAAATGATTACTTGTCAGATCCAGCTATGCAGAGCCTCCAGAAAATAATTAAAAAGGGGATTTCTCGCATGACAGAATCCAAATGATTAGAAGTATTTCTAAAAAGTTGTGGCATGGCATCCTAGTCATTAGTTGAGGGCCCAAGAAATGTGATCAGTTCATAATTGGTCCACCTAGATGCTTTCATATGTAAATTTGTTAAATGTCACTTTTTGAGGAAAATTTGTAACAAGAAAAGGTCCCTTGAATATTCTTCTCTTTTGGGGGGAAAATTGAGTGAGTAAAATGTATAAATGCAATGAGAATACTCTTGCAAATGGTTGGGGGTTGAATTCTTAAGAGATAAAATTTTAGAAAGGCATCTTCCTAAGAGACCAAGCTGAGATAACCTATTATTTTCTTATGTGTTAGATTTTCTATCATGTCAAGTTGGTTGTAGATGTATAGAAATTGACGAGCATTGATATTTCTATAGAAGCTTTCCCCTACTGATGAATTTAAGCTATTTTGAAATTAATTTGTGTCCAATCTCTAGCAATTTGTGTCTGCTTTGTTGTAGAATGTCTCCAAATGGTTTCTTTTGTTCCTATTGCAATCTAACATTGAAATATTTGTGAAATCACGTAGGATCTCGTCCCTTTGATAGTTTAGTGGTATTTACAATTTCATTTCAAGAATATTTTTCATCTTGTGATGAGATAAACAAATTTGAAATCAATTCATTGTCATTTTTTGATAAAGATTGTCTGTAAGTTTTTTGGTGTACCTTAGGCATGATTGATCAGAAATTTTGTTGTTTAATTGAGTCTTTTAATTCAATCCTTCATGTTAGAGACTCAAAGATTGTGTGAAAATGTGTTGATATGGGCCTCCATTGAAGCGCACCTTCTTGTAGAAGGAACGTCTTAACTATTCTTAAGATTTCTTATATTGAGTTGTTCATTGTTGTGGAGTCCCTCAAATATTTTGTATAATAAAATGTATCCTACTTCATCTCCCACAAAAATCATTCAAAAACCATGAATCCATTATAAAGTACCCCTGTTTGCCATGTATATCCACAAAGGAACAAAATCAATTTACTAAAATATGTAGAAAAATCAGGAGTTCTTAATGTCTTTAGTAACCTTAGCCTTGTGTTGAAAATATCTCCATCTTTTAGAAGTGACAACTCTTAAGAGTTAAATTATGGAGTATTGACCATATTTTCCCAAGTTTTTATTCATAAAATTTTTCCACAAGAAGGATATCTCAATCTCCTTCATCAAACAAAGGTTACACTAAGGGTCCTCTCACACTGATCGAAAGGCACAGCCTAAATTACTGAGGACAGGTAAAATCCTCTTGAAGGTGTTATCCATCTCTCCACAAATCTGAGTGACAAAGGGTTAGTTAGATCTCATCTCCAGCTACAAAATGACAAACACTATCATCTATCTCTTTGTAAGCTCTATGTCCAATATGTTTTGTTTCTCAGCATGAAAAGGAGAACAAATTTGGATACCATCACTCATGGTGCCATTGTTAGGGAACTGATTCACATTGCCGAGGATGATTTGTTCATTTTTTTCTTATTCATATCCATTTTTCCTATCAACAACACTCGTGGCGCTGTTTCTGGGGACTATTTGAAGTATTTGAACAAAGGTGTATACATACAGACCCTGGTAATACTTATTACACATATTATGTGGTAATACATTGCAGAAGCATCGTTATTTGTTCACATCTATAAGAATTGTTTAAAGTTGTGAGTTTTGAGTGTAATATTCTAGCTTATACAATTATTACGCTAAATTTTTTATCATTATTGATAAATTTGGGTAGAAGAATAGAAGATCTAGTAGTCTTTGCATGAATCTGGTATTGACAAACATTTTTTAGGTCTTTCATAGTGCATTTTCACAAACTAAGGTGAAAATCCTTAGTGGAGACTTCATGGTATTTAAATTCTTTATAAATACCAGTGTCTTAACATATATCAAGTAATATTAGTCATTAATATATGAAAATCGAGAAGGAATAAGATATTTCTTTGCCAAGGACCTAGTAGAAGGTTGTTTTAAGAGCTGGGAAAGTCTAATTTAGAATGAATAAGAATTTGGAAGGTTGTTGGAGATCAAGCATCAAGAGAAGATGTCTTCATTGGTGAAACTGATTAGCCTGTGATTTAAGATTGCAATACTTCCTCAAGTGCCTCTAAATCATGTAGCCTCCTTGTTGAATTGAATTCTCCATCTAGAGAAGGTCCTTATTTTGTATATGAAACATTTTCTTATCAAATTTTCCCATTTTTTTCAAATCTAATATAGATTTTTCCAAGAAATAGAGCCTTTAAAGGGCTGTCATTCTGAAAATTGAATCCCTTTACGACACAGACCCCTCACTCCACATCATTCTATTTCTCCTGTAAGATCACCTCCTCAAAATAATATGGTTCAGCCTCCACCCAAACCTCCATTTGTTTTTAATACTTTTGGTCCCATCAGTTTTAGAGGTATGGCTGGCTATCCAAATGTTGTGCCATAATATGTAAGAAATAGATTTCCTAAGTTTCAAGGAAATAATGCAATCACCGGTGATCAACACTTAAAGCTCTTTGTCAATATGATGGAGGAGTTTGAAATAGAATTTGAGGATGTATACATTAAATTGTTCATCTATACTCTAGAAGAAGATGCAAGGGACTGGTATAAATCTCTGCCAGATAATTCCATTGATTCCTGGAAATATATTAAGAATACTTTTAGAATGTAGTATGGTGATAAAAAAGACCCTAGTTTTCTTTTATTAGAGTTTGAAAATATACAAAAAAAAATCCTAATGAATCAGTGCATGATTTCAATACTAGATTTAAAAAAACATTGAGAAGTCTTCCTTTTAATTTGAGGCAATGTGATGAATCATGTATGATAAATTATTTAGATTCATTTGATAGGAAAGTTGTTTACTATGTGAGGGATAAAAACCCTAGGACTTTGAGACAGACCTTTACCATAGCTTTGCAAATTGAGAACAACATTAAAGTAGTTGGAAAAAATCCTAAAAGGGAGGGTGTTAAACTAATCAACCCTAAGAATCCTCAATCAAGTAAGGTTGTGGATATTGAGTAAGTTGTAAATCCTTTGCCTGAAGCTATCAAAGAAATATCTTATAAGCTAGCTACGATAGAGAAAGGGATTGCACAAGGTTCTCAAGAACAACATAGGCAATAAGGACAAGATAGATTTACAAATCATCCTAGAAATGATCAGAGGTCTGATGATAGAGGTAAAGGATGCATGGGAGCTAGACAACCCCAATCTAGGGAAAATAGAGTAGTCCCTGATCCTCTAAATAGTAGAGTTATTATTGAGGAGACAAACAATATTGATTGGTGTGACAATTGTTTCTTGCCCCACCCGCCATGTGAAGTAGATCAGCAAGTTGAAGAAGATAATGATGATGACAACACTGATGATGGTGCATGCATGGTGGAATGCTCTTCAAGCTCACAGCAAGGAGCAACTGCAACTGGAGTAATAAGTACAAGAACTGCTACAATTTTTTCGGATTGCATTCACCGGGTACCTCTTATTCCTCCCTCTCATGCTTTAGAAATAGATATGGTACAAGAATTTCAACTTCCTAATAATGATTTTTAGTACCTAATATCTCTAATGATTAATAAGTATGATAGAGGAATCCCATCATAATAGGATATACATCTATTAATGAATGTTATTGTTTCCCAAGAAAAAGGGTATAACACAAGAAGTAAAGTTGTCAAAGGGGCAGGGCCTCAAGCCAAACCAAAGACCCCAGTTATCACCAATGTCCCAAAAGAGGATCCAAAGAAAGATCCATCTGGAAAAGGCCTTGTTACCACAAGTAAAACTAGTGTTCCCACCCATGCCCAAAATGTGAAAAATCTTGTGTCATCCGATGAGTCTGTCAATATATCTCCAAATGTTGCTTTGCCCAAATACATTTCCTATGACATTGACCAAGTCTTGAGTCAGATCAAGATCTTTGTCCCAATTGTGGAACTGCTTAGGATTCCTGAGCACAAGAAGATGGCTTTTGAGTATTTGGGATTGGAAGAAGATAAGAGTTCCCAATGCATAAATATAAATAATGTAAACACTCCTCCTCCGACCATTGCAAAACTAGAAAAACCACCAGCATTGGAGGAGATAGGTGAACCACTTGAAGTTTACTTGGGAACATCATTGGTTGAGTCTAAATTACTTGTTGATCCATTTTTTACAACACTGATAGTTAAAGACAGAATCCTGCACAATTGTATGTTTGATTCCGGAGCATCATGCAATGTTATGCCTCTAGAAGTCATGAATGAATTGAACACTAAAGTGACAGCAACCTATGGCAAGTGTACTGTATTGGATTCTAAAGATGTGCCTATTGTAGGATGTGTAAGAGGTTTGGTGGTCCAACTTTCAGCTTATCCAGGTAAGAACTTAAAACTTGATGTTGTTATTGTTGATTGCCATGCCAAATGGGGCATGTCATTATCAAGAAAGTGGGCTATAAGTGTTGGTGGAAGTGTTCAGATGGATATGTCTTTTACCACCATTATAATTAAAGGTAGCCTTGCAAATATGTACGAAGAGAAGAATATGTTGCACCTCATTAAAGATCCCAATAATGCTTCTTATAAAGTGTTGTATGCTGATGTAGATGCAGATAACTTTGTTGGGTTTGCTGATGGTAAAGAGCATAATATTGATCAATGTAAATGTCTTAAACAAGTAGGTTTACATTGGACCTTGTTATTTTATGGAGCATGTTCCAAGTTTGTAAATGGTGCTGGCATTGTTCTGATTTCTCCAGGCCATGAAGAGTTTACTTTTTATTTCAAAATCAACTTTGAATGCACTAATAACATTGCTGAATATGAAGAATTATTATTACGTTTGAGAATTACATGGAAATATTGTATAAAGGATATCATTGTTAAAGGAAATTTAGAACTGATTGTCAAGCAAATTAGAAAATTGTATGCAACTAAAAATTAAAGAATGAAACAATACAAGTATGCAGTATGGGATCTGATTGAAATGTTTGACTCTTTTAATATTGTTCACCATGATAGAAAGTTTAATGTTGTTGCAGTTTAGTTAGTATTGTTAGGATCCAAATTTGGGAATTATACAGTGTCTCCATTTTGTGAGTATGATGTTGAAATACTAACAAGGCCATATATCCCTGATAACATTAAAAATTTGCAATTGTTTGATGATGAGGCCAAGGTGAAATGGTTTTTATAGAACCAATGCAAGTTTCCTGAACAAAATATAGATTGGGAACCAATGGTGTGTGTTGCTGAAGGAAAGGAAAATTTATTTGGCAAATACATCATCCAACTGAAGATAAGCACAATTCCTAGAGGTTTGGCAGCTCTTGAATTAAAATTTGATAATGTTGATTGCATTATTAAAAGAAGTATGTTGGTTTCAAGAGATGTGGAAGAGCATGACCTGGGCACAAAGGAAACACCACATAGAATCTGGTTAGGAAGCAATCTCTGTAAAGAAGAGAACCAATCCTATTTTCAATTGCTGAAGAAATATCAGGACTGACTAGCTTGGTCTTACTCTTAGTTGAAGGCATACAAGGAAGATTTGTTCCAACATGAGATTCCTCTTGAATCTAATTCCAAGCCTTTCAGGAAAAAATAGAGGCCCATCAAATGGAAGAAGAACTGAAAAAATTTAGGGATGGAGAAATCATTTTGCCCACAAGGTGCTCATCTTAGGTTGTAAACCTAGTGCATGTCAGAAAAATGAATGGTGATATAATGTTGTACGTAGAATTCAGGAACTTGAATAAAGCATCATTGAAAGATAATTACCCTCTTCCAAAAATGGAGAATATGGTAGAATTGGTAACTAGTTCTGAATTGTTATCCACTCTAAATGGTTTCTCTATCTATAATCAAGTTGTTGTGAAGGAGTCAAAAATAATAAAGACTGCCTTTACCACTCCTTGTGGAACATATGTCTATGTCACGATCGCTTTTGTCTTAATGAATGCTGGAGAAACTTTCCAGAGAGTGATGGATGTAGCATTTGCTGGTTATATAAATGCTTTCATTGTTGTTTATGAAGATGATGTAAATGTGTTTTCCAGAAATAGAAATGATCACTTGCAACACTTGGAGAGAATGTTGATAAGGTATAGAGAGTATGGCATATCATTGACTCATAGAAGTGTCATTTTGGAGTGCAAAAGGTAAAGCTACTTGGTCACATTGTATCAAAGGAAGGGGTCATGATTGACCCTGAGAGAGTGGAGGCCATTGGCAAGGTTCTAATTCCAAGAACTAAGAAGGGATTTCAATCCTTCTTTGGACAATTAAACATTATCATAAGATTTGTGTCTAACTTTGTTGAGCTGACTATCCTCATTACTAGCATGCTCAAGAAGGACCAAGTTATCAAATGGGAAGAAGAATCTATTCAAGATTTCATTGGGATCAAGGAAGCACTAAAGCATGCCCCTGTTTTGTCAGCCTCAAATTAAAAGAAGAATTTTCAAGTGTTTTATTTTGCTTCAGGAAAACACCATTGCATCTGTTTTGTTGCAGAAGGATAGTGAAGGAGCTGAGAGACCAATTTCCTTTTTCAGTAAGGAATTGCAAGGATCTGAGTTGAAGTACACCACCATGGAGAAGCAATAATTTTCCTTGGTGAAAGCAACAAAGGTTTTCAGACCCTACATCTTGAGATCTAAAGTTGTTTCTTATGTTCCCAACACCATGGTGAAAGACATCTTATCAGAGATGGAGGTCTTGAGCAAAAGATGCAGATGGGTGAAAAAGTTGCAGGAATATAACATGGATATCCAAACCACAAAATTGTTAAGAGGTTTAGGGCTAGCTAAGCTTATGGATGAGAGCACATTGTAAACTATTGAGGTGAATGAAGTAGTAGGAGAAAGGGTGGATGTCTTTAAAAAGTTGGTAAGCTCTGAAAGGTACAAAGATATAATATATTATCTCAGACATCTATGTTGTCCCAAATATTTAAGTAAAACTCAGAAAAGAGCTCTTAAGTTATCCTCTCAAAAATATGTCATTATTGATTTTGGGTTAGCTTGGAAGAACCCAAAGGGAGTACTCTTAAGATACATTGCTGAGGATGAAAACCCAAATGTAATTGTTGATCTCTGTGGAGGAGTTTGTTGGGGAAATTTTGCTAGAAGAGTTACAACACATAAAATCTTGAGGGATGCTTATTGGTGGCCAACTGTCTTCAAGGATAAAACTCTATTGGTTAGGAAATGTGGAATTTGTTAGCATTTTTATAGAAGAATGAAAGATTCAAGCTCCCTTCCTTTGTAGCCTATGTCAGTTAAAGCCTCATTTAGGCAATGGGGAATGGATTTCATTGGTGAAATTTCCGATCCTTCTAGTGACAGTCATAAATGGATTCTTGCAGCCATTGATTATTTCACTAAGTGGGTGGAAGTAATCCCAACCAAGAAGGCAAAATACCAAGTTATCATGAAATTCATGCTGAATCAAATCATATGCAGATTTGGAGTGCCAGCTAAAAATTTTATTGATAATTCAATGAATTTTAGATCCAAATCTTTCGTGGAAATTTGCAAAGAGTATGGAATAAATTTGACATATGCTTCTAACTATAATCCCCAATGAAATGGACTAGCTGAGTCCATCAATAAAAAATTGTTGAAGATCATTAGAAGAACCTTGGAGATGAATAAAAAGAAGTGGGGTGAGAAACTAAAGTTTTTTGTTTGGGCTAATAGAATCATTGACAAAAGAGCTACTGGTAAGAGCCCATTTGAGTTTGTATATGGATCTCAATTTTTTCTGCCCCTTAATTTGCAATTGTCTTCATTTTAGTTTGTTCAACAAATTGAATATCAGGAAGTTAGTCCATATGATGCTTGAATCAATCAGATTATTGAGTTAGATGAAGAAAGAAGGGCATCGCATCAGCGGCATGTGAAGTTCAAAGAAAAGTTAAAGAAGTTATTTGACAAGAAGGTGACTCCAAGAGATTTCAGCATTGGGGATCTTATGCTATTATGGGATAGCATGCATGAAGATAAGGGTGAGTAAGGTAAATTTGATGCACTGTGGATGGACCTGTATTCAATTGACATTTGAATTGGTGAAAATACCTTCTTCCTAAAAGACTTAGATGCGGAAATACTTGAATTTCCTGTTTATATACTCCATTATGTAGTGTATAACTATTTATTTTCATTCTACTTTTGTGTTTTTGTTCGTTCTGGTCCTTGGTGACCTAGTTTTGTTGGTTTCTCATTTCACTTTTTGGAGGATGGTTATGGTTTCTCTACTCTGTAAGCTTATTCTTTGACCCCATTTCCCAATGGTCTATTTTTGGCACTTGATCTACTATTTATCCTTGTAGCACTCATAGGAAGTGTGCATCTCTGAGTCAGAGCCGATGTTAGTGCTCAAACTAGTCTCGCCCAGTTTGTCATTGAAATTCTTTAGTTTGAGAGCTCTATCGTGTTTTTTATCTCCTCGTATTAATGCATGAAAACTTTGTCCTCCATTTGGTTTCCATGATCAATCCCTTCCTTGGTCGAGGATCCCTTACAAGTCACGATTTTTTTTTGTTACTCTGTCTATATGAAAGAGTCTGTAACTTGGGTGTAAAACTTGGGTTTTTTCTTTCCTTCCATTTTCCACAATCATGTTTTGTTGTCCCTATCATTTTTGTCCCAAATATCTATGGAAGCGTGATTGGATGTGTCTTGGAGGATCACGTTTGGGCCTTATATCATTTCCAAACTCTCTTTCCATGAAGAAATATTCATTTCCAGGCTCAAACGGTAATTTTCCTGCATTTTATGGTTTGATAGGTGTATTTTTCCACCATCAAGTTTATATCTCAGCATCAGTGGAAATGTGGCCCTTTTTTGATGGGTGCGTCTCGACAGGGCACTTTGAAAACTCTAAGGCTCGCTTAAGACTCAAATATTGTCCACGTGGAGGGCTAATGCTCATTTGAAAATTCGCCTTTCGGTTTAGCCTTGGAGTTACGTTGGGGAAACACGTGAAGATTTCCACCTCCTTACCAAGACTTAAACAAATTTTTCATGCAGCCAGTACAGTTTTGGCAGACTATGGACACATGGAGAGATAGCACTCATTTGAGGATACACCTCAGGGTCCCACCTTAACAAGTGTAACAGAGAGACATGTGGAGGCTTCCACCGGTTTTGCTTTATACTTAAACTTTTCAATGTAATTTTGAAAGGCCTAGGACACGTGGAGTGACCGCACATGTTTGGGGACTAGCCCTTAAGTTTTATTTTGAAGAAGTTCCAGGAGGACACTTGGAGGCTTCCACTCACTTTACCCTTTGCTTGAACTTTTCAACAGCCAAAGAAAAATGTTTCAGACCTTGGCCACATGGCGTCGTCCACCGATCCTTCAAATTTTTTAACAACTCTACCAGATTGAGACACATGGTTAGCCCATGCTTGTTTGGGTCTCCACTTTTGAGGAACATGCGAAAGGTGTGCCAAGGTGACACGTGAAGGCTCTCGCTAGCTCCTCTTTTGCTGAGACTTTTCAAAGGCCAAAAAAAGATCTTCTTAGGCGCAGGGCATGTGGAAGGCACATGCTTGTTTGGAGACTTGCCACTACACCTCACCTTTGTGGTTGCGCTAAGGAAACACGTGGACGACTCTAAAATAAAATAGAAAAGGGGTAGAATCAATGGTTTCTATGCATTGCATTTGTTTTTTAGCCATTTTTTCTCAAAGACTCCTAGAGATGTGAATGCGTGCTATTTTTTAGCATTTTTTGATGAAATTCCTTATCGTCTCTATCTATAAAATTCCTTTGAATGGATTCGGAACTTAAGTTTTCAATCCAAAGATTGTTAAGGTTGATATTTTTAAATTAGAATTGCTCAGGAACTTTCGAAGATAGTAATTACTAGAGAAGATGAATGCGGGGTAGAGTTGCAGAGGCAAGAGAGGAAAAATAATTAAATGATGAAGGTTCTGGGTACAAAGGATGAAAAATGTGTTGCCTCAATAGAGAAAAGGATTACCTCTCAGAACCAACTAGGCAGAGCCTCCGGAAAATGATTAAAAAGGGGATTTCTCGCATTACATAATCAGAATGATTAGAAGGATTGACAAAAAATTGTGGCATGACATCCTAGTCATTAGTCGAGGGCCCAAGCAACATGATAAGTTCACAATTGGTACACCTGACAGCTTTCGGATGTAAATTTTTTAAATGTTACTTTCTGAGGCAAATTTGTAACAAAAAAAGGTCCCTTGAATATTCTTCTCTTTTGTGGGGAAAATTGAGTGAGTAAAATATATAAATGCAATGAGAATTCTCTTTCAAATGGTCGGGGGTTGAATTCTTAAGAGAGAAAATTTGAGAAAGACATCTTCGTAAGAGACCAAGCTAAGTTATCCTGTTATTTTATTCTATTTTATATTTTCTATCATGTCAAGTTGGCTGCAAATGTATAGTCATTAACGAGCACTCAGATTTCTCTATAAGCTTTCCCCTGTTGTTGAATCTAAGCAATTTTGAAATTAATGTGTCCAATCTCTTGCAATTTGTGTCTTCTTTGTTTCAGAATGTCTGTAAATGGTTTCTTTTGTTCCTATTGCAATATTACATTCAAATATTTGTGAAATCACATAGGATCTCATCCCTGTGACATTTTAGTGGTATTTTCAATTTAATTTCAGGAAGAGCTTTTATCTTGTGATGAGATAAACAAAATTAAAATCAATTCACTCTCATTTGTTGATAAATATTATGTGTAAGTCTTTGGGTGTACCTTAGGCATGGTTGATTAGAGATTTTTGTGTTTAATTGTCTTTTAATTTGAGCCTTCGTGTTAGAGTCTCAAAGATTGTGTGAAAACATGTTGAAATAGGCCTCCATTAAAGCGCACCTTTTGGTTGAAGGAATTTCTTAACTATTCTGAAGCTTTTTGTTGTTGATTTTTCCATTGTTGTGAAGTCCCTCATAAATTCGGTATAATAAAATTTATCATGCTTCATCTCCCACCAAAATCATTCAAAAACTATGAATCCATCGTAAACTACCCCCGTTTTCCCTATATATCCACAAAAGAACAATATATATTTACTAAAATATGTAGAATAATCAGGATTTCTTAATGTTTTCAGTAAACTTAGCCTTGTGTTGAAAATATCTCCATCTTTTAGAAGTGAAAACTGTTATGAGTTAAATTATTGAGTATTGACTGTATTTTCCCAAGGTTTTTTTCATAAAATTTGTCCAAAAGAAGGATATCTCCATCTCCTTCTCCTTCATCAAATAGAGGTTACACTAAGGGTCCTCTCACCCTTTTTGAAAGGAACGGCCTAAAGTAGTGAGGACATGTCAAATCCTCTTGAAGGTGCTATCCATCTCTCCACAAATATGAGTGACAAAGGGACAATTATATCTCATCCCTGGCTACAAAATGACACAAAATATGATATATCTGTCTCTAAGCTCCATGTCCAATCTATGTTGTTGTTGGGTTTGAAAAGGAGAACAAATTTAGATACGAACAACTCTTACATGAGAACTTCCTCAGAAACCTCTAATGAAGCATCAGTACAAACAACAAACTCTCTAGTCATATCCGGAATTGCTAAGATAGGTTTCGTGGTCAATCGCTCCTTAAGTAACTGAAAATCCTACTCAATTTTTTTTTACTAGACAATTTCTTCCCTTTTAGTTTAAAAGAAGTAATAGGATGAGTAATCCTAGAAAAGTACTAAAAAAACCTGTGGTAATAGCCTTCTAATGTTATGAAACTCCTAACCTATGTCACTGATGTGGGTGCTAGCCCATAAGGAATGGCTTGTATCTTCGAAGGATCTACTGAAATTCCCTCACCAGATAGGATGTGACCTACATTTCTCTAATTTCCCAAAAATATTATGATCTCTCAAAACCTAAAGCACGTGTCTTAAATGTTCCTCATGCTCCTCAGAATAAAATATATCAATATATGATCTCGAAACACTAAGAAAAAGTGATCCAAAAAGGTCCTGAAAACCCCATTCATGAGGCTCATAAAAACAACTAGGGCATTGGTCAAACTAAAAGGTATAATAATTAAATCATAATGCCCATAACAATTGTGGAAAGCTAATTTGTGAATATCTGCATCTATAATGTTCAACTGATGGTATCTTGATTTGAGATCAATCTTGGAACACTCTGGCTCCCCTCATCTGATCTAACAAGTCATCACTCCTCAAAAGTGGATAATAGTTCTTATTTGTGACCTTATTAAGCTCCCTAAAATCAACACAAATTCAGAGAGAACCATCTTTCTTCTTCACAAAAATAACTGGCACCCCTAAGAGACACATTAGGGAAAATAAGGAACTTCTCAAGAAACTCCTTTAGCTAAATTTTGAGCTCATCAAGCTCTTAAATCATTATTTAATAAGATGCACTAGAAAATGGTGCTACTCCTGATATTAGATCTATAGTGAAATCCACCTCTCTACTGGCTGGTAACAAGCGAATCTCACTGTGAAACACATCTATAAACTCCCTCAATACCGCATGCTCATCCATAGATGATTGATTTGGATTATTATCTGATCGATCATTGATTATAATTGCAAACATCTGACGATAATTGTGAATGCTCCATCTAAGTTTCTTAGCCAAGATCATACGCAAGGAAATGGGTCTCTGCATCCTAGAAATAGCCACCGAATTTCCTAGGTTATCCCAACACTCAATGATATTACTTCTACACTCTAATTTTTCCTATTGAGACTAAAGTCAGTCCATGCCAAGAACAACCTCATAGGATACTAAAGGTAATACTTGAAGGTCCAAGGTAGTGGAGAATACTACCAAATCAAGTACACAAATCTCCACGTAGGTAGCCATGGTGATTTTTTCCCTAGAGGCCAAGTCAACCTGCAAGCTATTTGGATGCCTATCCACACCTAGCCCACACTAGTCCAATACAGATGGTGATATAAATGAATTCGATGCTCCTAAATAAAAAATAACTAAGACAAAAATAACCTTGATAGTATTTGTAGTCACGATAACCATGCCCTGATGCTCGACTTGGCGGTTATTCACTACTGCATAGAAATGATGAGTGCATCATATGTCTTCCAATATCTTCATTGAGGTAGGGGCTCAATGCCTATCACTAGTGGTGGGTTTGTGTGGAAACATACATAGAGAGTGATCATGGGACCCAAAAATAAAACATCTTACTAGTCCTCTCTAAGTACGGGTCCCACCTATACTCTATTTTACTGAACTTGATGGCCTGAATCTGGTAGACTGTTGAGTATGGGTTGGAATTACCTACTGAGTGCCTTATCTCCTCTCTCTACCCAGTTCAAAACCTCCTCCAAATATTCCTCTTTGCATAATCCATGTCCTTCTATTCCTCTTATGCTGATGTGTGTTGTGTTATGAGTGTTTTTGGGTGTGTGGTGGAGGTCTCAGAATTAACTGCAAAGGCCTGAGTCCTCCTCTAGGGTGTGGTGTTTTACCCTGTAACCTATGATCCTAGAAGGATTGTATCATCTCGTTAAAATTTTCCTTTATCATGTCTATGTTTTCTTGGGCCCTGCTCCTATTCTTCTCAGTTAGGTGGTCCTTCTCCATGGCCTTCTCAAGTTTCAGAGGAGATAATATCCTGACAGCCTCAACTAAATATGTATTCAGTCCCTGAATAGACCACTTAACTTGTAATTTATCACACTGAAGATAATCCACATATAGGAATAAATCAAGAAATTGGCTCTCATACTATACAACTGTGCCTAAATCCTGTCAGAGATAACAGAACTCACCAATCCTCTTCTAAAAAACATTTTCAGACATGTACCAGGCTCTAAAGTACTCCTCAAAAAACTCCCAAGTCATCAAGTATGTAGTCAACAGGAGATTTCACTCCTCCTTCCTCCACCATATGCCTATTGTGTCACGGAGGTTAATAGAGAACATAGCCTTGACATGTCTCTCATATAAGTACAATCTAAAACAAATGTCAAGGATTAGGATCCATGACTCAACCCTAAATCTATCTGGGGTTCCATAATAAGTGCGCAGTCGTAGACAAAGAAGATCCCTAATCACATTTTATGTGTCGCGATACTGATTCTTGACGCTGATGTCCAACCATCCCCACATCTAGAAAATATGGTCATCCCTCATGAAGTGGTCCCTCAACGCTATGAAACTAGATCTGACAAAGAGAATCCACTCTCTCAAAGTGAAGGGAGGGGTTATGGGACTTGTCCCACCTCTGAGTATCATGTTGATGTGGCTCTAAGTGTGTGCCCTCATCTGACGGTGTAATCTCTCCTATATTGTAAATATCCTCTCCTGGATCTTGTTATGCAAAGAGATGCTAATACAAGAAGCCCATCATCTAGTGTAACACCTCTAATGTATGTGGTCCTAACTTAGCAGTACGCGATTTGGGGTGTAGGTGACCTACGTCCCAAACCCCTAATGAATAGATACCTAGTACCTCGTGTAGGTATCTTGTGTATGAAAGAAAAGGGCAAATTTATGAATTTGTAGAAGGTAGCGGAAATTATTTAAATAGTTTATGTTTATTGATTTAACCATTATTAATTTAAATTTAACAATTACCTAGAGTGTCTGGTGTTGTAAACCCGAGCTCTGATACTAAATGTAGTGCCCCATATTTTGACACTTTCTCCAAACTCACACGCTTAGTAAATCTGGGTAATTTTTTAAATTTGTTAATAATTGTTACTCGGGTAAAGTATCCCTTAGTCCATATTTAATTTAATTAAATATTTTAATAAAACCCAACATAGTATTTTATTTCCACGTGTATATAATTCAAAACATGCACATGCATATAAATCAAAACCTACACATGTCTCAATATTTTAAATGCCACAATATTTTTTTTAAACCCACCACGGCCATTAGTTTATTTCATGAGGCTCCCATTTAATTTGTTTTACCCCATTCCCATTTAAAATATTTACCCCACCCATTTAACGTTGTAGGGTTTAATCTGGGACCTTGGATTCTTTTATTTTCAACCCTAGATATTATGGATCTCCTACAACCCTTATCCCCTTCTTTATGTTTCTCATTTTCTAATGCATATTCGTTTTTGTTTGGTTCTCATTTGCACAGGTGTTTACAAGTGGAACATGGAAGAAACAAGAGGATCATGAAGAAAATTTAGATTCTCTCCACCCACCATAGATCTTTGATTTTGAAGTACATAGTTAGCATTTCTCTTGTATTTTTTTTTTTTTCAAAAGGAACTAGGGTTCTTGGTTGGGCATATATAATATATATATATATATATATATGTAGTTGGAGTGGAAATTTATTAAACCTATTGCATAGCGGTTTTCATACATGGTAGAATTTGAAGAGAGGTGGCGGCGGCTTTCGTGTGAAGGGTGGGTGGGCAGTGTGAAGTGTTGGCCGTGCAAGGTAAGGGAAGGCCATGGTTGTGGAAGACACATAGGGGAGCCATATAACGAGGGGGTGGCGATTGTGTAATGATGAGGTGCGGCCACATCATGTGGCATTGACAGTGGGGGTGTGCGGTTTGGGGTAGGCCATTACGTGTCCCAACCCCATATGAACATTATTTTGTATTATGTTCAATGATTAAAAAAATATAAACCCATGATTTAGGGTTTATATGTATATATACATATTAATATATATATATATATATATATATATATACACACACACACACACAGAGATATATATATATGTTAATACGCATAACGGTGAGAAAATTATATATATAACAATAATCACATATTTCCATATATATATATATAGTTTGAATGTCCGCAGCTTAAACCTATTGTGTCAGGGTTTGCATACATGGAAAATTGTAAAGAGTGGTGTTGGTCGACATTGTGTGAAGGGGAAAAAAGTGTATGTGTTGGTTACACATGGTAAGGGAAGGCCATGATCCTCACTGTGTAATAGAGGAGTCATAAAGGGGTGGGGGGCAACTTTGTAATGATGAGGGATGGCCACACTATGTGGCTTGCACAATGGTGTGTGAGGTTTAAGGAAAACTGTGACCTGTCCCAACACCCACACGACCCTTATTTTAATATATTTACTTGAATACTACAAGTAACTAGTTCAAAATAGATGCACCATTTTTCCTTTCTTAAACACCATAAACTTTCACACAAAGGAAATAAAGTTTTTATTATTAATAAAAGATCAACAAATTTACAACATTGATTTTCCAAATATACTTGCATGTAATGCATTTCAAACTCAAAGGCTAACAAAATGGGTATATACATTTTTGTTTTCCTTTCCAAAGTTTATTATGAAAGAAACAACATTTCATTCATTCACTTCTCTTTCAAGAGGAAAATTCATTCCAATTTCTTACTAAACAAGGATACAAAATACAACAGCATAGAAGATTATGGGTTTACTACAAAATGCGGAACAATTTAACAACATCCCAATCCTTCTTCTTCAAGGACAAGATAAAATGCCACAATATTTCAAATAGAAGGATTTAAGGCTTCTTGTCAAGATAGAAGAATACTTAAAATTTATTACAAAACCATTACAAAATCATACTTAAAATGAAAGAGGACAAGCCTCCCAAAAATGGGGAACAACATGCAAAATTTTTAAACTTTTTCTTCCATACTCCAACTATTATTTTCTAAGCTTCCACACCAAGAGAAGGTCTTCAATGCACAAGAGAAAAGGGGTCAATTTTCCTCCTGACCACATCGCATCATCAATTAGTTGCATGCCATCTCCACCAAATGGAGCACATGTTAACCTCCCTCCAAGCCCATGGGAGAGAGATAATACATGCTTCAAGATTGCAAAAGAAAGGGAAGAAATAGGGTGATAACACAAACACAACATTTCAACACACAACCACCAGATGAACACCAAATTCACAAGATGAGAACTCCATGTTTTCCTCAAAGGGGAAGAGTGGCAAGGCGTCCATAATAAGCCATATTGTGAACCAGCCATAAGAACACTAAATGAATCTCCATAATACGCTTCGTATCTCTCCATAAAAAAATATCCTCCTTATCACTCCATCCAAAACACCAATCCTCCTCCTTGGAAGGATTTTCAAACCAAGCAGGGTTTCCTTGCTAAGGATATGAGAAGGAGGTTTAAACCATATGAATATTCCTTCCACATCAAACCATATGACGTGAGGAATAAAAATAAAGACTTTCATGGCTTTCCCATCAAGCCATGTGGTGTAAGAGGGGGTTTCCTCCCTCTTTCCCAAAAATTATAAAATCCACCAAAAAATAAGATGGATGGCGAGAATGAAAAGAACAAGAATAAAAAAACACACCAACAAACAAACATGCAACATACAAGATTCAAAACAACCACTTTCCTTTATATATTATATCATAGAAACTAAAACAAGAGGTATGAAAGCCTTGTTAGTGTAGAATAACAACACCCCTGAATGGTCCTGATGTGTGAAGTCATTAAAATGGGGCATTCGGTGTGATTGCATAACATGGGACCATCCTTCAAGCTGTGGGACTTGAAAAACATGAGATGGACCTCCGGAGAAAGTTGGTTCTTGCTTCCTAATCTACCTGCCACAAGCTATTTTAGTGCAGGCATAATCTAACTAATCCTAATCTAATCATTCCAAGGGGAAAGAGAGAGTGAGAGAGAGAGAGAGAGAGAGAGAGAGTACACTAAGCGGTGATACAATAGACAATAAAGTGGCGAGATACTCTGTTGAGGGAGGATGAAACAAGGGAAAAGGAAGATGAGGAGGTCAAACAGAAGTGACACAAACCTAGATCTAAATCCACCATTAAATCTCCATGAAACAAAACACCCTACACCTGCAAATTTTAAATACATGCACAGAAAATAGATTTAAAAGGGAAAGGCATGGGGAGACAACAAAACAATGCAAATGGTTGAAGAAACACGATAAAATTATGTTTTATTTCTCTATATGGGTGCACAGACCGTTACATTCTTACTCAGAGGAACAAATCCACTTGCCAAGAATACGAGAAGTTTTTAAAACTCAAATGGAGTCATGAAACAAATTTTATAGAGTTTCTCTATGCCTAGAATGTCTCCCCTTCTCGAATGAGAAGTGTTACAATAGATAGAAGTTTAGAATGATGAAGAAAACAAAGAGAAAGGAGGAAAACGGACCATGTTTTGAGAATTCAACCACCCACCATTAATTCTCTACAAATCCACCTATAATCTCTCAAATACGCCTCTCCATGTCTACTTTGGCATTTTGGAGAAGGTAGAATGGCGAATCAAATCAAATCTGGGTTGTTGAAACAATCAGATCCTGTATTGATGGCTTGGAAGATGTTTTCTTGTTTTCACCAACCAACACCTTCTAAAAATGATGTTTTATTCTTACATGGCATAGAGGAGGTCGAGATCTTTCCAACGGAGCCAAATTTGTTGTGTTTCAGGAACTGGGTCGAAAGATATGTCTATTTGAATATTTGATTCTGGTCCGTACAAAAATGGTGAAAACCAGTTACTAGAATGGGTCCGTGGGCACGAAACTCACTTTGTCTCTTTTGGCACTAAAAATACAAAATGCAAAAATTTCCTGCAACCCCGAAATTCACTTTTGGCAAAAAAATCATTTTCAGGCTCGATGGTCCACCTTATTCCATTTGGGTGAAAATTCTCTCCTAAGCCCATTGGCCCAAACGTAATTTAGGCTTGACACGTGGCTCCTCTAGGCATTGGCGGAGGTGTTACACA
The DNA here is from genome assembly GCA_019776745.2 of Taxus chinensis. Classification (NCBI taxonomy): domain Eukaryota; kingdom Viridiplantae; phylum Streptophyta; class Pinopsida; order Cupressales; family Taxaceae; genus Taxus; species Taxus chinensis. The sequence continues at coordinate 806,985,657 of CM034147.1, forward strand.
TTTCTACACTTTACGCCTTCTCGGGCAAAAAGATTTCAAAATGCCTCCGATGACACACCTTCCTACTTTGAATTTTCAGACATGGACACGTGTCCCTTTGAAATCACTTGGGCATTTTTATTAATTTTCCTCCATTAAGATCCCACACAAGCTTGCGGGCCCGAAATTCACTTTGTGCCTTTTTGGGAAAAAATGCATAAATATCTTTCGCCACCCCACCTTTCTATATTGGCAAAAATATCCTTAAACACTCCCATCGGTTTGCTTTTGGGTGAAAATACCTTCAAAGCCCCGCTAGCCCGTAACTTGCCCAATATGAGGAGTTAGAAGGAATTCTTTATATTTTTGGAAAGGGGAAGAAATTTTCCACCTGATGGAAATGTTTTCAGGAAACCTTAAGTGTTTAGAACATATAAGAAATTGGATTGAAGTACTAAAGGAGGGAAAATGGGTGCAGTTAATCAAAAATAAGAATGAGCTTATTTTGGATAACAATTTGGCAACTCATAGGGGACATCTTCCTACTAAATGAAAAGATATGTGGCCTTGAAGCATCCATTGGGCATGGAATCTACCTGATAAACACAAATCTGATCTAAACTTTGGAAATATGTTCCCTGAGCCACTTGGAAACCACTAAAATTGGGGTTGGAGCTAATCTCACCAAATCTCATTCTTAATGCATTGTGCAAGAGCAAAAAAACACCACAACACACTATGTGCAAAATTAGAAATCATACACATCCCAAGTGGGATATGTAGAGTGCGTAAAAGCACTCATTTTACTGAAAGCAAACCTACATAATCTATTTTAACCAGAGAGAAAGAGGACTCAAACAAATCATGTGACTGATAGGGAGAAGTAACTTCTTTTTCTCAAGAAGAGAAGCCATGCAAATTATTTGACACTAAATATGACTAATTTCATGAGTTGAAAAAATGACTATAATTTGGTCCTCCGCCCAAATCATCAAGGTGTAAACTAAAAACAAGAAAAATACCTCTTTTAGCTTGCTCTGTATTTGGATTGAAGAGGCACTGCAGCTGATCCTTGGTACTTTGAAACTCATCCTCATGCTCAAAAGTAAGCATGACTAGTTTTGGCTTCTCCCTTAGCTACAATAAAGCCAAGTACCTAATTGGGCAAGGTTTGATCCTTTTAATTTTCCCATTGTTATGATATTTAACTCCAATAATGGAGTCTTCATGGCAGATATTCTTGGATGGATGGTGTGGAAGAGATGATGACATCCTCTTGCCCTTTCCTTTCCTCCTCTTATGAAGAACATCGAAGATTCTTGTATTCAAACCTTGGTTCCATAGGGCTATTGTGAAATGTAGGTTGTTGTCCTTGAATGCTCTCCTTCATGGCAGCAGGCTCATGTACTTGGAAGTTGGATGATGGAGGAGAAAATGATGTGATCTCCATGGGCTGTTCCCCATCAAAGAAATCCTCCAAGTTAGATAGATAATATTCCTCCTTGTTGTCCTATTGCATGTGCTTAACCTCCTACATGGTGTCATCCTAATTTGAAACTTGTTCACCATGGTTCCCCTCATCTTCAAACTTGAAGTTTGAAATCTCAAACTCTTTTTCAACATTAGGGTTTGGAGGGCATGAAGTGGGAGGAAGAACTAAAGGTTCTTCTGTGGCCTGCTCTATACTTGAAGCCTCTTGAACTGTATGGTTCTCCTCCATTATGGATTCATCAATCAAATCTGGCCCTTCAAATGAAAGAAAAAAGTCTTCAACAATGATTTCTTCATCCAGTAGCTTTATCTTTGATTTGATCTCTTCCAGCTGCTCCTTTTCGATAGGACTTGGAGACTGATTGTTTGTCTTCATTGATGGATGGTTTGGCAGCTTGAGTTGGATCAACATTATCTTCAAATAAAGTGCCATCATGGGCACTGCATTTAGAGGAAAATTATTGTTGATCATCTTCTTGTTGTTTTCGTTCTTCCGCTGCTACAAACTTAGCCTTAGCCACCACTAGCTCTTCAACCTTGACCTCATCTATGTTGGCTTAACCATCAAGGGAATATTTGTAATACCAAATTTGAGAGGCCAACTCTTCAAATTTTAGTATCATTTCTTCTCTGTTTGGCTCTTCTTCTTGCTTGCCCTTGGCTAGTTGTCTTATTTTCATCTTTTCAACATGGATTTGGGGATGCCAGAGGAGTGGTAGGTTGGGATTCAACCAATTTTGTTGTTGTTTGTGGTGGAGAGGGAAGTGGAACTTCTTGTTTCTTTGGAGGGAATGATTGCTTAGAAGGGAAAAGGGCAGAAAAATTAAGATGAGATGGAAGACTAGGAGATGGAGAAGTGCAAATCAACACTTGGGGCAACAGATGGGAAACTTGGAAATTATAGCTTGGGTTGAGATGGTGCTTCTTGAGAAATAGAAAAGTAAAAGCTATGAGATGGTGGACTTACTCATTTACAAGGTTTTCTTGTATCCAACTCATAAGCCTAAATCTCCTCAGTCCATTGTGCAAGTTAAGCCAACATTTCAACCATGAAATCAAAATTTTCATGAGAGTTGTAATGTATTGGAAAAGGGTCTTCTGATAGACAAGGTTCTCTACAACCAATTCGGAAGGCTTTCATCTGTGTTGTAGCCCTTGACTGAACCATGTCATCCTCCATTTTTTGAATCTTCTCTAGTAGATTAACTTCTTCATGTGTGAAACTATCTCCAAAATTTGTATATCCATGCTCTGTAACAACTGTAAAGTTTGGCAAATGACCAAAAGGATTTGAATCTGACTCACCTCAGATATGCATAGTGTTGATTTTTATTGTGAAACCTTTCTAGAGGTTTCTTGAAGTTACCTGGAGATGGATCTGAATAGCACTATTGCTACAAATGTGAATTCCAAGATGGAAATGAAGTCATGATTGCACAACCTCAAGGAATGGAAGAAAATGAAAGAGATGGATGAAGTGGTGAGATACTCTGTTAAGGGAGGATGAAACACGGGAAAAGGAAGATGCGGAGGTCAGACAAAAGTGACAAAAACCCATATCCAAATCCATGATTAAAACTCCATGAAACACAACGCCATGCACCTGCAAATGTTAAATATATGCACAAAAAATAGATTTGAAAAGGAGAGCCATGGGGAGACAACAAATAATATGCAAAGGGTTGAATAAAAACACACCACAAAAACATGTTTTATTTCTCTATACGGGTGCACAGACCAATACATTCTTGTTCAGAGGCATAAATCAACTTGTCAGGCATAAGAGAAGGTTTTTTTAACTCAAATGGAGTCGGGAAACAAATTTGACAGAGTTTCCCTAGGCCCAGAATGTCTCCCCTTCTCGAATGAGAAGTGTTATAATATATAGAAAGTTTAGAATGATGAAAAAGCAAAGAGAAGAGAGGAAAACAGACCTTGTTTTGAGAATTCAACCACCCATCATTAATTTCCTGCAAATCCACCAATAATCTATCAAATATGCCTCTCCATGTCTACTTTGGCATTTTAGAGAAGGAAGAATGGTGAATCAAATCAAATCTGGGTTGTTGAAATAATCAGATCCCGTATTGATGGCTTGAAAAGATGCTTTCCTATTTTCATCCACAAACACCTAGCTAAAAATTATATTTTATTCTTCTATGGCATAGATGAGGTTGAGATATTTCCAACGGTGCCAAATTTGTTGTGTTTAGGGAACTGGGTTGAAAGATATGTCTATTTGAATATTGTGATTTGGGATCGTACAAAAATGGTGAGAAACAAGTTAGCAGAATGGGTCCGCGGGCCCGAAACACAGCTTTGTGCCATTTGCCACTAAAAATACAAAAATGCAAAAATTGCCCCGCAACCCCGCAATTCACTTTTGGTAAACACTCATTTTTGGGTCTGACATTCCACCTTTTTCCATTTGGGAAAAAATTATCTCCCATGCCCGTTGGCCCATACGCAATTGAGGCTTGACAATGTGGCTCCTCTAGGCATCAACGGAGGTATGGCTCATTTTTTCACTTTATGCCTTCTCGGGGAAAAAAGTTCAAATTACCTTCGATGACCTACCTTTCCGCTTTGACTTTTCATCATGGACATACGTCCATTTGTGGGCCTTACGAAATTTTATTCATTTGGCATTACAGATCCTCCATGGGATTGAGGGCCTTAAATTCATTTTGTGCCTTTTTTGCAAAAAGTACAAAAGTTGCAAAACTTCCCCGCAGACACGCTGGCCTAAAATTACTTGGGCAAATTTTCCTCTGCATAGGCGTGCCAAACCAAATTTTCCATTTGGGTGAAAATTCTAAATATGTCCCGCTTCCCTACCTCTCCGCATTGGCAAAAATCCTTAAAAACTCCCGCCGATCAATTTTTGGGTGATAAATACCTTCCAAGGCTCACTGGCCCGTAACTTACAAAAATATGAAGAGTTTGAAGGAATTCTTTATATTTTTGGAAAGGGGAAGAAATTTCCCACCTAAATGGTAATGTTTTCAGGAAACCTTAAGTGCTTATAATATCTTAAAAATTGAATTGAAGTACTAAATGAGGGAAATGGGTGTGCAGTTAACCAAAAATAAGCATGAGCTTATTTTGGACAACAGGCCTACCTCAAAAATAACAATCCAACTTCGTGAAAAAACAAGCTCTCCCAATCTCCAAACTCCAATGATCCTAGCTCCAAGCGCTCTCCAACTCCAATAGTAAACACGAAAAGGAAAGGTTCCTACTGCATCTCCATGAGAAGCTATAAAAAGAAGAAACAAACAAAAATCCTCACAAATGAGAAGGTGACATGTGTCACCCATCTCATTCTACAAAAAATGATTCCAAAAATTATAGTGAGCATAAAAAAAAAAACACATTTAGGAGGTAATCTCCCAAATTTCTTAAAATACCAATAATCCAACTTACTTCAAATTTTAAGAAATCACAAAATGCAACCAACTTTACAAGATGGTGACATGAGATGGGTTACATGGAAGGGAAAATCCCATTTTACCTTGAAAGGAGACCCCCTACCCATAGGTAGGGTCCAAGGGGCTCATTTCAATGTAACGAAGACCCCCAATGTGAAAATAGGCCCTTACAAATTACCACAATTAGCCCAAATTCGAGATTGGGTAGAGTGGGTCAAAGGAAAAGGTTGTGGGATCAACTCAAATGATAATTAGGTGGTCCCAACCCACTAAAAATGAGATTAAATAACATAAAACATGTCTAATGCATGTGGGGACCATTAGGTCCCTAAACTGACTTATCAAAAGGCTAAAACAAATTAAAATTAACGTAAATACATTAGGAATCACCAATGGTGTCCAAAAGTGAATACACCACATAAACACAAGCCTGCATAAGATCATGCATTGCTAAAGGACTTGACCTAGCCAGACGCTTGTTCAACTTGAGATGTAACGCTGAAACCCACGTTCTCTTATGTGACCTATAATTTACACACTCAATTCACACATTAAAACATACCTGCTTCAATACAATAAATTAAATAAATAATATCTATAAATCAATCATGTATAATCATTCTAACTACACAATAATCAATGTCTGTATGGAATGGCAAAGCACTAAAAACATACATCCATAATAACTCAAACTATCAGATTCATCTAAAAACTTGCATGATAACATTCAATTCACCATTATAAACCAACGATATCAAAGTATACGACATCATCATATATCCATCCGTCATATATGAAATAAAACTATCTGTATCACAACTTCCTAGTATCCAAAACCATATAATGCAATGAAAACTAAGATAATGATCATAATGCTAGATTAGTGCTACACGCCCTAATCATCACATGTGTTACCAAATGATCCATAATGAAACCACATAGTATCCAAATAATACTAAAATCCACATGTCCATAATCTAGTGAAAGTAATGAGACGGCAAATGAACCGATGCAAGACGAGGTGGGCACTACATTTGTAAAGTGGGAAGGCAATGGAAGTTGATTTGTATTAAAACACATCAAATTCAAGCAAAGAAGTGCAGGGTTTGAAGAAAAATGATTATCATTCTTTCTTCATCCATGAAAACACATTATCTTAGTTGTGTTGTCTTTATTATACTATCAATTTAATGTAATTCCAGATATGTCATGCATAGTTGAGGTTCATGTGTATTTTCTCTCTGAAGTATCATATCATTTGATATGGTGACTGGATATTACCCCCGTTCATATTTGGGAATTTTCAATTGCATATTTATTTGTGCTCAATGTCTCTTGGTAGTATATGGAGTTACCTGATTGTGATTCCATACAGATGAATCGTCTGTACTTGCAGATGCCTGCTTACTAGACTTCATTGTAGCCAACGAGTCTATGCCTTTTTTGCGGTTTCTCCCTTACAACCATCCTCAACATACCTTTTCGTGGATAAATTATTCACATGCATCACTATATACATTAGCCATCAACACGACTTAAAATTTTTCCTGTTGCGAAGAAAGAACACACTTCTCTGATCTCACAATCACGCGTGTATTAGGGTCATGGTGGAGGTTCTCCATCAGTTAATGGAGAACTATGGCACACAAGAATATTTAAGAGCTATGTGTGTGCTGAGTAGCCATATGGAAGTAGTTCATTGGTGGTATCTTTACTAAAGCTAACAAAATAATAAATCAAGCCAATCCACTCGTCAACACTTAAACTAGTGATCCTCACTCAAGTTGGAGTGTGTCAAGATCTAACTCAACTCTAGACACACCTTCGGCCTAAATATAGTCTAAGGTGGTCTTTAGAGCGTTATTCTGATGTAAGCAAACTCATAATAATTGGGAACAATCATGGGTCAACTCCAATATTATATCTTTGCTGGAAGAAAATATTTATATTATGTCTGCTCAATATCAAAAACTAGAACAAAATCTGCATTCATATCCACGACGTACCTTCTTGTTGACTTTCAAATTTAATTTATCGTCGTCAACAAAACAAACGTTCAGAAAACCGTATGTTTATGGCATTGCTCTATTCCATGCAAGATTTACCCAATGTTTATAAATTATAAATTTTTCTGAAACGCACTTTTACTCGGTCTTATATCAATTAATTATAATTGACACTTGCAGGCTTGTGCGTTGAACATTTTAATGATAGCTCATAATCCGTACTCTGACCATGTTGCAGGAGTTAATTGGAATAGTGGAATCGAAAATTCGAATAGTTCAAACTTGTAAGTGTTCTATACTTACCCTTCAAAGCGGGGAACACCACAAATTAATTTATTTAATCCTTCATGACTTTGCGCATTTCTATATATACCCACATAAGCTAAATATTTAAAAAAATTGTAACCTACAAACTACATTTACAATTACAATGACATACTTTTTGGCTCCCCTTTTTTTAATATCGATTAATATTGGTCTATTTTTCTATTTTATTTTCATTTGCTTCAGCTTAGAATTCATTTCTCTAATTTTACGCAACTCTGGGCTATGAAAACAACTCACCAAACTTAGATATATGCATTGCATTGCAATAGGAGTTTTTTGAAAGATCCCCAAATGGATCCCTTTATGCTCCAATGAGTTTTAAATCAAATAGAACAAACAAATACAAATTTTTCGTATGTTATGGCACTTTTCCCTAATGTAGATATGAAAAATTGCGGCTAGTTTTGTATATAAAATTCCCACAATAGCAATCAAACCAAATAAAATCTGACATGTGCATATTGGTAGTGTAAAATACATATAAAATCTGACTTTTCTGAGTTATCATTAATCTGAAATTTATATCAGAAATCTGCAGATCTAAAGAGGCTGAAACAGTAATATAAATCCATCCACAGTATTGAAAATACCTTCTCTCCTGGGTTGTAAAAATAAATACAACAGATAGCAGCAAGAATCAGACCTTAGAATGAATTCAAAAACATCACATAACAGCCCCATTGGTAGCGTAAAATACATATAAAATCTGACTTTTCTGAGTTGTCATTAATCTGAAATTTATATCAGAAATCTACAGATCTAAAGAGGATGAAACAGTAATATAAATCCATCCACAGTATTGAAAATACCTTCCCTTGAGTTGTAAAAATAAATACAACAGATAGCTGCAAGGATCAGACCTTAGAATGACTTCAAAACATCACATAACAACCACATTTGAGTCACTCCATTAGAGAAAAACAGTACAACACTGCTGCAACTCTGGTAATCAAATTTTTATTGCAAAAAATCCATAATTACCGCTGAAAAACACTGAAATTCTGTGTAAGCTCTATGGAAAATCCCAGCACAGAAATTCCTCCTAAACTCTAAGAGGGTTTTCGTCCTCTAGAGGCAATATACTAAGGGTTTTTCATCCTTAGAATATTTTTAGTGGAAGCTTCAAGCTTCAACACAATTTAGAATATATCAAATGAATATGGAAATGCCTCTCAAGCAAGTCTACTTCTCCTTTTAAAGGAAGAAGAGACCCAAAACAACCTTCAAGACCACCAATCAGCTTGTATGATTCTTTCGATGTATTTTCCACCCTCCATTTCTCTTAGGGAGAATACAAAAGGTATTTAATAATTATTTTCTTCTCTCCCCAGGCTGGTCGCTTTTTCCCTAGAGGGAATACACAATAGAAATGTTTTATCCTTTCTAAGTTCCCATTTTTCCCCCTTAAGGCAAGTCGCCATTTTCCCTAGAAAATACGAATTAAATAAGTGCTTTTCTTTTGATGTACTTTTCTAGGTTCTATTTTAATGTTAAGTTTATTAATTTATTATATGTGCTATTATATTGTAATTTTTTTGCACAATATAATAAAATTAATAAAACTTAAGTCACCCTTATATTTTTCCTTTGGCCGTCGGTGTTGACAAAAATAGGCCAAAGGTCTTCGATTGGAAAAGGGGACATTACAGACCTCTCCCTTCCCGAGATTGCTTGCCCTCAAACAATTCTGATATTTTTTTGTCCAAATGTCATGCACAAGAGACAAAACATGCTGAAATGTTCTACCAGCCTAGCCCTCTGTTCTTGTCAAGTGAGCTATAACTTGCCACCAATATTCCCCTCAACAAGTTGTTCATATATTTGGACCAATGGTTCAACAAACTCCAAAATGAAGACTTCATCTTCTACCATATCATGCATCCTATGATGAAAATAGATTGGGACTAGGCAGCAATAAATAAGAACCATTATTATGTTTATCATATCTTGGAGTATCGCCAACATCCACGTCAATCTTGGACTTCACAATGGCTTGACTTTGTTGCACCAATTCCCCTTCATTCTTGTCTGGAATGGGATGAATATTGTTGTGAACCAGCTCCTGCGATAAATGAGACGGCATATCTTCTTCCACACATTCATCAATCCTTTTGTTCCTTGCTATGTTGATGAGATTGATCTTTTCTTTGACTCCTTGAAGATGTTGTCTTGCATTGGCAGCCACTAATCTAGCCTCTTTGGCTTTTTGTGACCACATATCGCACAAAATTTGTGTCTTTGTTACATCCTCCCAAGTCTGATATAAAAAATCAGAGTTCTTATGACTTGAATTCATCACACAAAACCCATTTTTAAACACCCAATTCTTGGATGCCACCTATGGAAGACCCCATGGCATTGTCATCCCCATGTAAAATGAGCATCCCTCACATGAGGGAGGTAAAGAAACATGACCGCTGTCATAAAAGTCAGAATACCCATCATACTCTTTTGCCATGTCTTCAAGCTTCACAAGTGCATCTTCCGTGGAATTTTCATATTCCATCACATGTACTTTGAATCCCAACACTTGTAGACTCTTCTTCATTATTTTCTCCATGTTTAAGGGCTGCCATCTCATGAGGGTGGGGAGATAAATTAAATCTGTCCCAAATCCAGACTCTTGGGATACTCCTTCACGCTTTCATTGTGAGCATCAGCCTCTTCCCAAATCATAGGCCTTTGTTCAGAACATCCATGGCTGCTATAATCTGATTTTTCTCCATGTGTAGATGATATGAACCAAATTCAAATCAGCACTATCAAAACTCATCATATAAATTCTTGCATACCTCATTGGAACTTGAAGACACCAAAGTACTCTCGTGAAGAGTTGTATCATCCATATGTGAAGACTCTCTATTCCTTCCAAGTATCAACCATTTAGAAGCTATGATGTGATATTCCTTCCTTGCCTGCTCAGGTCTTGTAGCCAATACTTGGGTGCATGTCCATCTAGTCCATGAAAGGAAGTTTCTCCTTAACATCTTGAGGAAGAATGCTATACTCCTCAAATATGCTAAACAACTTTTAGCTTCTTTGTCCTGTGGTGTTGGACCTATGTGAATATAAAATGATGATGATGATCTAGGCCTCCGATCTTGTCCGACTCTCAAACTGTCTCTTCGTACCTCTTGACCTAACCACATTCATTCTCTGCATAATCTGCTGCATGGTCTGCATCATCTGTTGATGGGTAGTCTACCACTAGTCCATAAGAAGATCGCTATCCATGTTCCATGGAAAGCTTTTCTGTCTAACTCCCATGATTCAGCTCTATTACCAACCTCTCATGGTTGTATCAAATCAAAAAACCCTCCAGGTGGGAGGAACATTGCTCTGATACCACTGAAAGATCCCCAAAAGGATCTCTTTACGCTCCAATGAGTTTTAAATCAAACAGAACAACAAATACAGATTATTTTCGTATGTTATGGCACTTTCCCTAATGTAGATCTGAAAAAATGCGGCTAGTTTGGTATATAAAATTCCCACAATAGCAATCAAACCAAATAAAATCTGACTTGTGCGTATTGGTAGAGTAAAATACATATAAAATCTGACTTTTCTGAGTTGTCATTAATCTGAAAATTTATATCAGAAATCTGCAGATCTAAAGAGGCTGAAACAGTAATATAAATCCATCCACAGTATTTAAAATACCTTCCCTTGAGTTGTAAAAATAAATACAACAGATAGCAGCAAGGATCAGACCTTAGAATGACGTCAAAACATCACATAACAGCCACATTGGTAGCGTAAAATACATATAAAATCTGACTTTTCTGAGTTATCATTAATCTGAAATTAATATCAGAAATCTGCAGATCTAAAGAGGCTGAAACAGTAATATAAATTTATCCACAGTATTGAAAATATCTTCTCCTTGAGTTGTAAAAAATAAATACAATAGATAGCAACAAGAATCAGACGTTACAATGACTTCAAAACATCACATAACAGCCCCATTTGAGTCGCTCCATTAGAGAAAAATCAGTACAGCACTGTTGCAACTATGGTAATCAACTTTTTATTGCAAAAACTCCATAATTACCGCTGAAAATACATTGAAATTCTGTGTAATCTCTATGGAAAATCCAGCGCAAAAATTCCTCCTAAACTCTAAGAGGGTTTTCATCCTCTAGAGGCAATATACTAAGGGTTTTTCATCCTTAGAATATTTTTTAGTGAAAGCTTCAAGGTTCAACACAATTCAGAATATATCAAATGAATATGGAAATGCCTCTCAAGCAAGTCTACTTCTCCTGTTAAAGGAAGAAGAGACCCAAAACAACCTTCAAGACCACCAATCAACTTGTATGATTCTTTCGATGCATTTTCCACCCTCCATTTCTCTTAGGGAGAATACAAAAGGTATTTAATAATTATTTTCTTCTCTCCCAAGGCTGGTCGCTTTTCCCCTAGAGGTAATACACAATAGAAATGTTTTTATCCTTTCTAAGTTCCCATTTTCCCCTTAAGGCCAAGTCGCCATTTTCCCTAGAAATTACAAATTAAATAAGTGCTTTTCTTTAGATGTACTTTTCTAGGTTCTATTTTAATGTTAAGTTTATTAATTTATTATATGTGCTATTATATTTGTAATTTTTTGCACAATATAATAAAATTAATAAAACTTAAGTCACCCTTATATTTTTCCTTTGGCCGTCGGGTTGACAAAATAGGCCAAAGGTCTTCGATTGGAAAAGGGGACATTACATTTGTTGCACATGAAAACAACTGACCAAACTTAGAACATGTTGCATTTTGAGTTGGCTCTTAATTTTAATATTGATCAATGTTCACTGCTTGTTCTATTTTTCTATACTATTTTAATTTACTGCAGCTTCTAATTCATTTCGTTGCTCTTTAGGCAACTCCGTGCTATGAAATCGAGGGGACCATGTGGTGGAAACGGTGGAAGTCCATGGATGGAAGGGACATACACGAAAATCACAGGCATTACAATAAGAAATACAGATGCTATTGATGCCATAGCGGTTCATTATGCTCTTCATGGCCACGCTATCTTTGGCACCACACATGGAGGCACTGGAGGTGGAGTATCCACGCTATAAAAAACATAAGACAATTATGCATTTTCATGGTTATCTTATAAATTCAAGAGTTCAATTGCTTAGTTATTTACCTCTTTATAGCATGTTCATGTCCACAATGGTCATAGAACAAATAATATAACAAACTTGAGGGTAATCTCACAGTCATGATAAGTGAATAAAAAATAGAGATTTTAGTCGACAACAAAGAGGTCAAGTTCATCTTAGGAGATAAAAAGAAAAATAGATCAACCTGAAAGGGATAGTTGTGTGTACATTGGCACCAACCGAGATTTGATGAGCCAAAAAACTCAAGGGGGAACATGAATGTAAAACACTAAGAGCCACAGGTGAGCAACAGGTGAAGGAAGAGTCAACAAAATAAAATGTAAACCTTGACAACTCAGGCACAAAAAATGAACCCACGTCAAAAACAGGCTAAAAAATCACACGTTTCCAGATGTAAAGAAGGTACAAATTGCATAATATAAATGTATGCAAGTAAGAGTACAAGTACAGCCAAAACCCACATCTCTTACCTTGTTATGGGTACCATTTGTTAGATTAACCCTGAATATGCAAGAACGTTAACTCTTAAATGATAAATCTAATTGTATACAATTATAAAATTTCTCTTCTGAAGCTTACATTGTGCACTATTTAAGTATTTTTAAGGTTTTTTTAATGGACCATGGAGAAATCAAAATTGGATGGAGTTTTCTTGATCTTATCATATGAACACAAATTTCATACAATCAAATTTCCTCTTACTAATCACAACTAACCATTTTTGCAATAAAAATAGATATAAACATGGTTCAATGTTAGCAAAGAACATTAACATGGTATTGCAAAAGTCTAGGCTCAACTCGAATCCCCAAGTAATCTAGTTTTAAGAAAAAAAAATGGCAAGTCAGGGAACATATATTCAGAGAAAAACCTTTGAAACCGAGGTAGAAAAATAAATGACTCCATGAAGGCACGAAATCCCATTTTCAAAGCTTCAAAATTGACCCCTCATAATCTGAAACCCTAAAGGAAGGTGTTACAGGGGTAAAAAATGGCACAAAACAAGAGCTCCCGACTTTAAACAATGGTGGTAGTTAGAGTTTAAATCTTGAAAACCAATAAAAGGTGAAAGAAGTTTTAACAAATCAAAGAAAATACTTAGAAATACAGACTTCAACACGCAAGGAAAAGGGAAAAGTTTGAAATATGAGGAGTAACAGTCCATTTTTCTATCCCATGTCATTAAATTTTCCAGATCTGAAGATTAGAAAACGAAAGGTAAGGCCTAATCATTTCTTCTGATTCAAAGATAAAAATATAAATATAGACCCCAAATGGCGTCCAAATAACAAGAAATATCATAACGCAGAGCTAGATCAGGGTGTAATGGAAAATGCAAAAACAGGGTGAACACAAAATCGAGTTACAGACAGAGTTTGCAGAGATCTTGGAGGATGATTAAGGTTAATACACATAGCAAGAAGATTAACTAGCTGGTACCAAAGCGGGTCACAATTATGTCAACTAAAAGAAATTTCTAGACAATGGCCATACAAGATCTAACAAAATCAAACCCACATCATATCAAAATACGACTTCCTTTAAGAAAATAACAAAATGTTAAAATCATGAGCAAGAGGCGAGATTTACCTTTCCTTTAATAGTAGCCATGACCCTTCAACACGGTGAACACGACTACCAAAAACTCCAATGATGCAACATATCCAAGAATGGGAAAATCTTGTGTAAAATGTGTCATAGATACCCAAATCTGGGTTATGTAAAGAGAAATGAGCTAATGGTGGCCCAAAGTTCTCTTCTATTCTCGAAGATTCAAGAAAACTCCAAACCATGCAAATGACAAATGAGGGGAAAATTAGGGTTTCGACCCTAATCATCACTACTGACCATGGTCAAAATAAAACTTAACTCAGGTTTAATATTTTATTTTTACCCCTTTTTCCTATGCCCTCGTACATGGGTTTTGAAATTATTGGTTATATTGTATAGGTTGAGTTAGGTGTGATTTTGGGGGGAAAATTATTAATTGCCTTGCATATGCTGGAGAAGAACTAGGTGATCCAACTTTATCATGCAGGTGCCCAATAAGACAAATTATTTATTCTCAAAGTGAGGTCAACATCCATTATAATCTAAAAGATGCATGTGTTGAATAATTACAAAATAAGCTTTATTGTCTATGAACATATAGTTCCCGCACCGCCCTTCCTGTCTACATGAAACAATGGCATAATAATGTCTTGATTATTATTGAAGCCAAGAATAATCCAAAAGCAAACTGAAATACATGTAAAGCTAGGAGTTAGCTTTTTTACAAAAAGACATATATTAATGCATCTAGAGATAAAAGGAGCTTTGCAGATGAGACAAAATAGGAATTTAGAGGCTTATAATACAAGATGCATATAAAAAGATTACCAATTTTACCTTATTTTTTCCAAGTGGTCCATACACCTTCATGCAAAGCAGATTAGAAGAGTCAAATCAGTTTGAGTATGAGGTAAAATTGGTGATATATGCAAGTTCATAAATTTGTTTCGCCTTTTTTATTTATTGCAACTGTTTTATGCAGGTGGGAGTTGGTTGTTAGCATTTATGTTTTGGGAAATTATGTCAACCTATTTCCTATATATTCATGCTTTGCAATCATTGGAAAAGGAGTACTTCTTGATGTATCAGAATGCTGGAATTTTTTTTTCCAAATTTTCCCTTATATTAGAATTAGTTTCACCTTTCCACGAATTTGCAGTGGTTTTTATTCGAATGGTTGTTCTTGTGAATGGTAAATCCCGAATGTTTTTAAGCTTTTCTTAATACATTTTACCTTGACACATATTATATGTTGTGTTATTATTATGAGCAGCCCCTTAGCATATTAATATTTTCCTTGAAGTTAACAACAAATCCCTTGATAGTGTTCACTTCATTTTATTCCCACTATATTGTGTATGTTCTATTTTCATAAATTCCTCATTTACCATTGGTGTATCACCAGTTTTTACAGTTTATCATTCACCTTTTTACCCTTAACCCCAAAAATATAGTTTTGGGATGATTCAAAAAAGGAACTAGCCTTAGTAATCTATAGATTCACCTCACAATAGGGACACCCACAACCTGTGAGGTGTCTCAATTTTCTATCCATGGAACCGAGGGAAAATAAATTTCACAAATTTATTTCTCCTCAACACAGGTGCACTTCTATCAAATAAGATTTACAAAATTTTATGGAGGGGGAAATTTCCCCTCATATTCTAATGCTGTTGTTGAATCTAAAATTTTCCATTGGTTATTGGTACAAAAGAAGAAGAATGATTCTCCATTTCTTTTGAATAATCCCCACATTAATATTCTTCATTCTTAGGAAATGTATGTGAGCAGACCCAAATTGGGTCTAGAAATTACATATACATGTATTTCATTAGATTGTACATACGTATAATAGATTTAAATAATCCATGTTAATATACAAATTTATTTTTCGGCTACAAACCATCCCTTAGTTGCTCAGTGATATTTCCCCTTTGTATTGTTTCATTCCATTTTCATCCTATAAAGGTTACATCTTTCATTTCTTTTATTGTATTAAGGGTTAGGGACCTTTTGAAAATCCAATGTTTCCCAATATAAAAAAAATAATCCTCGACTAAAACATTACAAAATAGGTATAAGTATATCAAAACTATAGGTTAAATAACTTGAATATGGAAAGAGGGAGTGCATCTAAAATTTGAATAAAAGCTATTTTTTAGAAAATATTATATATCCATTTTATTTTTTATATCATGCATAGATTAAATAGAACATGTGAACATTAAATATACTTACTTTGGACTAAAAAATTATTTCAAAAAATATTAAATCTTTTCTTCATTTACATATAAATTTTGAAACAATTGAAAGCAAGGGTTTTGTAGAAGCCAGATTTTTTGGTTTTAGATGTTGTTTGTTGGATTTTGAAGGTTTTTCAATTTTGATAGTAAAAATTTAAATAAATTTATAATATATTAATTATCCAATAGGTCTTCTATGATTCCCAAAAATTTTACACACAAATACAACAGTAAAATTTTCCGAATAATTTTTTGTTTGTTTGAATGCTCACTACACAACACCACATGGACTCCAATAGATAAACATACATCACATAAGACACATAAAAAACAACTCAAACCACATAAAAAACATGACAACACCATATATACATTGGGTCCACATGTCTAAAAATGACAAAGTACAACAACTACCCACTACAATATACATTTATTCATGGGCATTTCCCATAACACGTCATTTTTTATGATGAAATATTTATTGCAATCCTATTTTTGTTAGATGACTATAATTTTCTAAAGAACACAAAACTGGGAACCATTCGTTCCTCTATAATTAGGTTGCATGATTTTTTGTAACATTTCACCTATAGTGGCTCCTTTATAGTTTTCTCATTTCTGTTAGAGAAATAAATTTATATATAATGATTCTGAGTAAGAACATATACACACACAATTTTCTTCTAATAATTTACTCAAGGATCTGTTTGAGATTCGTGTTTACTTGGTTTGGAAACATTATCTCGTTACAAGGAAGAAAATTCACAGGAAGAAAAATGAAGGTTACTAGATCAATAGAAAACCTATCACGAGTTCATTTCATAGTGTTGTTTAATAGTAACAATACACTCTTTTCATTTTCATGTTATTACAACCAAATATGAAGGTTAACTAATTAAGTTGTATCATTCTTGATTCACAATCATATTATCCATGGAAGGGTACATTACACCTGTGTTCCCATTATAGATATTTTTCCTTTAATTTAAGTGATGAGTTTCCGATTTCAAACTAAATTTATTTCATCATCTTAATAATTCACGCTTAGTAGCAACATGTTAATTACATGTTTCGACCATAAATATTTCTACTTCCTAAGTGATCCTAGATTTAATATATTCCTATTTATGCCAAAAAGTTCTACTAGCTTTTACAAGTCCAGCTAGAGGGCATTATCCTTAACTCACAAGAACTTGGCTACAGTTGACGGTGTCCCATTCTCAAGGTTGCATTTTATTATTCCATTAGCATCATTTTTTAGTCCACATTTATGCAAGCAAAGCATGTGATCATTCATCATATTTGGTTTCTCGATTTATTATATTTTTTTATTTAGTCATGGAAATTTTCTTTATTACATTAATTTCATGGTCACATTTGACATTTTAGATGGTTTTTGAAATCTCTCAATGGCGTACCATTTTTCGAAGCAGTTATTGCTTACTTTAAATCTTACTTACCTTTTTACTAACTACATTTACGCAGTTAATTTGGTCATGTATGAACATTATTTTGGAAAAAATATAATTTCTATAACACTTATGTGATTGCATTGGTCTCTTATTGGTATCCCTTTACGAAAAAAGAGTTATAGAGTATTTTCTTAACATCTTGAAGAATACAAGATTAAAGCATTTTAAACTACACATGAATCACAAGTGGTTCATGTTCCAGGTAAGAGCTCATGTATCAGTATTTCATGATCCTACATGCCACATTTTATTTATCCTAAATGTCATAAAAAGGTCATAATTATGGGTTATGAGACCAAGCTTTTCATTTTCCCATTTCTCTTAAGTCAACGTCTTCCAAAATAATTTCATTTGCTAAGAGTTACTTATTATTTCCTTACCGCAAGATAACCTCCTAAGCAGTCGAGGTTTAGTTTAATTCTAATTGCACTCAAGGCTCTACACCTGACTAATAATCAGTTTAATATGTGAAAATAAAATCATCCCATTAAAATTTCGTAAGGGAAAAATATGTAAATTTGTTACTAGCCAATATGGCATATTTATATTTTAGGAACTAAAGATATCATTAACATGAGTTTAATAAATAAGAAACTAATTCACTAAATGCACTTATGTCATCAAGATCTCATGAAGGGTTCATTCAATCATGAAGGTATCCCTGACTATTTTCTTAAGAATATGGTTGACCACTAGGAATCTAAGCTCCAACATGAACATTGAACTCTAACTCAACAATGAAGATGAGTAGACATATGACACAAAGAAGTGCTAGACCTATTTACCCTATGAATGAAAAGGTCACTCATCTGATATGTTTCTTCTTGAAAGCACATTTAAGTTATAGAAAATGGTCTTTGAAAATTTTTCTTAAGTGTAGGACACGAATTTTAATCGCGATGATTAAAGTATTTCTTAAGACATTAGTGTTATGAAAACCTAGATGTGACATGATTGAGAGGGAGAGTACGTCAAAGGTTGAATACTCACCACATTTATATGATTTAAATATGATAAGTTACTTCCAAACATTTTAATTTTATTTATGAACCACAATAACTATTAGGCAGGTGATTGTTTCAATCATCTCAACCATACGATCCATATTTAATTTCAAATGGGCTTAACACCTATGAAGTGAATGGTATTTTTTTTACCCATTTACAAAATTCAACTATCTTCCTCGCTTATGTAGCTGAGACAATTGTTTGTACATTAATTATGTGTCACTCTTACTATTGTTGTAAGGTTAGCTTTAACACAAGGCAGATATAAACAACTTAGTTTTCCCTGTATAATGCTTTAAATATAAGATTCCAAGAGGAACAATAGTATTCAACACAATACTTCTATAATGCAATTCTATTTAAATATCTTTTATTTAATATTCAAAATATATATCAATATATAATATGTTAATGACATCTCATTAATTACAACATATCACACTCGAATACTTATTGTTTGGAGAACCTGCAACCAACGTTGCATTAGTCCTACAACTAATTATGGAAATTCCCTACACTCAAGCATAAATCCACATATTCAACATTTTTAACATTTTCAATTAAATAGAAGAGAGATAGAGAGATACAAAGAGAAGAAGACAAAGTTAATTTATCATGCATTCAGACTTTCACATTTAGTTGCGCTTAATATTTTGGTATGAAACAGAGAGAAATTTTAGAGACATTTTGTTTTCCATTAAAAATGTTATAACCGTTTTCATTTCATGTCCATAATCATTTCATTTAAAACCAATTCATATTTTCCAGTTCATTTATGTTTTCAAATCAATCAAGTATCATATTCGTTTCTAGAGAGAATAAGGTGGAGAGAGAAAATAACTATACATTTTAAAATTCATTTATACAAGATAAAAGATAGAATAAAATTCTACATAGCATTGCAATGGTATTACGAGGTCACATGCATGACTAGAAGTCAAACAGGACTCAAAAAGTGGATTCTGGCTAAGGTTGGGGAAACTAACCAAAACATCAAAAGTTCCTACAAACTGGGTCCTTAAAAAACTCAACTTAAGTTTTATCACGAAGTTTAATGATTCTTACTTAGTATCCCATATATACATAATTCTTCATGTCCAATGGAAGTTGATTACAACGAGAAAATATCAAGCTACAAAGGCAACTTTTGGGCTAGTTATAATGATTGCATCAGCAACTCTATTCACACAACGACTAGTGGGCCCCAAAACCCACTTACAAAATTAGTTTTCGAATGTGTTTTCATTAAAATGAATGTGGGTTTATGATGTTCTTATTGCTAGTATATAGGTAAGAGGTAGTGATTTTTAATTTCTCTCAAGATAAGCCACAACTAGAAGCTGAAACCATTCGTGTTTTATTTAAATGACCATGTCACCATAAGTGATTGATAAGCTAAGAGGGTTTTTTAATATGACTTGGAAGAGTGTTAAATAATTTCAAAAAACTAGGTTAATGTTCTCTAAGGTGTTCCATGTTACAAGGGGTTAAGCAAAGAGTTTCATTTTTGCAGTGCACTTGGGTGTGGTGCTCTATGCATGTAACTTTCAATATCATACTTTTTTAAAATAAAATTGTTGTTGATGTTTTGAGACTTCACGTCAAGAAAATATTTTTTCATTTGTTTTAATTATGATCCCTATCATTCAACATTTAATTTTGAAAAATATGGAAATGATGGAGTGAAATTTAATGCAAGTGAAAAGGGGAAAACCACACCTTTTTCACTAAAATCATGATTCCCGCATTCGACAAGACCGCATCAATTTTAGGCATTCCAGAAATTTTTTCATGCTTTCTCATTTCTCTTCAAAAATCCACTTTGTGTGCGCCTTTCCACCAACACAATCCATGAGAGAACATCTCTATGAAGCATCTGATCGAACAGTTTTAGTGTATTTTCCTTGATTCCCAACCACCACTAAGGTCACGAAATCATCAGGAATTTTATCAACCTATTAACATGCTTACAGAAAGCTTCCATTTTATTTATAATAAATACATTCCATATTGTTTATTAGCTACACATTTTACCTAGAGAATTTTCTGCAACATTGACTGGTTCCTTATCACCAGACAAAGATAATGAATCCAAAAAAAAACAAAACCAATCACAAAACATAGCCACCAAATGTGTCTTCTCCTGTATGACTTAGTGTCCTTATCTTTCCAAGAAGAAAACATGTTTTATATAACTATCAAGGTAGCGTAAAACATTTCCTGTACTTCATCTTTGAGTTACTTATCCATTTGTTGTGACATTAGAACTATTCAATGGTGTGACTAGGCACATTTTTAACTTTCCATGTGCTTTTATTTGAGACATTATGTGAAAAAATTCACATGCCATGTGTATGCTCCCACATTTTGCATCCATGTCGACCAAAGCACTTGCAATTACAATTTTTGACAAAAACCCCCTTTCATTATTCTAAGTGATCCTAGATTTAATATATTCCTATTTATGCCAAGGTTTCTACTAAATTTTACAAGTCCAACTAGAGTGCATTATCCTTAACTCACAAGAACTTGGCTACAGTTGAAGGTGTCCCATTCTCAAGGCTGCATTTTATTACTCCATTAGCATCATTTTTTAGTCCACATTTATGCAAGCAAAGCATGTGATCATTCATCATATTTGGTTTCTCCATAAATATTATATTTTTTTTATTTAGTCGTGGAAATTTACTTTATTACATTAATTTCATGGTCACATTTGACATTTTAGATGGTTTTTGAAATCGCTCAATAGCGTACCATTTTTCGAAGTGGTTATTCCTTACTTTAAATATTATTTAGCTTTTTACTAACTACATTTACGCGATTACTTTGGTCATGTATGAACATTATTTTGGAAAAAATATAATTTCTATAACACTTACGTGATTGCATTGGTCTCTTATTGGTATCCCTTTACGAAAAAAGAGTTATAGAGTATTTTCTTAACATCTTGAAGAATACAAGATTAAAGCATTTTAAACTACACATGAATCACAAGTGGTTCATGTTCCAGGTAAGAGCTCATGTATCAGTATTTCATGATCCTACATGCCGCATTTTATTTATCCTAAATGTCATAAAAAGGTCATAATTATGGGTTATGAGACCAAGCTTTTCATTTTTCCATTTCTCTTAAGTCAACGTCTTCCAAAATAATTTCATTTGCTAAGAGTTACTTATTATTTCCTTACCACAAGTTAACCTCCTAGCAGTCGAGGTTTAGTTTAATTCTAATTGCACTCAAGGCTCTACACCTGACTAATAATCAGTTTAATATGTGAAAATAAATTCATCCCATTAAAATTTCGTAAGGGACAAATATGTAAAGTTGTTACTAGCTAATATGGCATATTTATATTTTAGGAACTAAAGCGATCATTAACATGAATTTAATAAATAAGACACTAATGCACTAAATGCACTTATGTCATCAGGATCTCACGAAGGGTTCATTCAATCATGAAGGTATCCCTGACTATTTTCTTAAGAATATGGTTGACCACTAGGAAACTAAGCTCCAACATGAACATTGAACTCTAACTCAACAATGAAGATGAGTAGACATATGACACCAAGAAGTGCTAGACCTATTTACCCTATGAATGAAAATGTTACTCATCTGATATCTTTCTTCTTGAAAGGACATTTAAGTTATATAAAATGGTCTTTGAAGAATTTTCTTAAGTGTAGGACACGAAGTCTAATCGCGACGATTAAAGTATTTCTTAAGACATTAGGGTTCTGCAAACCTATATGTGACATGATTGAGAGGGAGAGTACGTCAAAGGTTGAATACTCACTACATTTATATGATTTAAATATGATAAGTTACTTCCAAACATTTTAAGTTTATCTAAGAACCACAATAACTATTAGGTAGGTGATTGTTTCAATCATCTCAACCATAAAATCCATATTTAAATTCAAATGGGCTTAACACCTATGAAGTGAATGGTATTTTGTTACCCATTTACAAAATTCAACTATTTTTCTCACTTATGTAGCTGAGACAGTTGTTTGTACATTAATTACGTGTCACTCTTACTATTGTTGTAAGGTTAGCTTTAACACAAGGCAGATATAAACAACTTAGTTTTCCCTGTATAATGCTTTAAATATAAGATTCCAAGAGGAACAATTCTCTTTAGCACTATACTTCTATAATGCAATTCTATTTAATT
The DNA here is from genome assembly GCA_019776745.2 of Taxus chinensis. Taxonomy (NCBI): domain Eukaryota; kingdom Viridiplantae; phylum Streptophyta; class Pinopsida; order Cupressales; family Taxaceae; genus Taxus; species Taxus chinensis. The sequence goes on from CM034147.1 coordinate 807,008,471, forward strand.
ATCTTTCATTTAACATTCAAAATGTATATCAATATACAATATGTTAATGTCATCTCATTGATTACAACATATCACACTCGAATACTTATTTTTTGGAGAACCTGCAACCAACATTGCGTTAGTCCTAGGATTAATTTTGGAAATTCCCTATACTCAAGCATAAATCCACACATTCAAAAAAAATTAGCATTTTCAATTAAATAGAAGAGAGATAGAGAGATACAAAGAGAAGAAGACAAAGTTAATTTATTGTGCATTCACACTTTCACATTTAGTTGCACTTATTATTTTGGTATAAAAGAAAGAGTAAGGATGAGAGAGAAAGTTTAGACACATTTTATTTTTCATTAAAAATGTTATAACCGTTTTCATTTCATGTCCATAATCATTTCATTTAAAACCAATTCATATTTCCCAGTTCATTTATGTTTTCAAATCAATCAAGTATCATATTCGTTTCTAGAGAGAATAAGGTGTAGAGAGAAAATCACTATACATTTCAAAATTCATTTATACAAGATAAAAGATAGAATAAAATTCTACATAACATTGCAATGGTATTACGAGGTCACATGCATGGCTAGAAGTCAAACGGGACTTAAAAAGTGGATTCTGGCTAAGGTTGGGGAAACTAACCAAAACATCTAAAGTTCCTACAAACTGGGTCTTTAAAACACCCGGCTTAAGTTTTATCACAAAGTTTGATGATTCTTACTTAGTATCCCATATAGAGATAATTCTTCATGTCCAATGGAAGTTGATTACAACGAGAAAATATCAAGCTACAAAGGCAACTTTTGGGCTAGTTATCATGATTGCATCAGCAACTCTATTCACACAATGACTAGTGGGCCCCAAAACCCACTTATAAAATTAGTTTTCGAGTGTTTTTTCATTAAAATGAATGTGGGTTATGATGTTCTTATTGCTAGTATATAGGTAAGAGGTAGTGATTTTTAATTTCTCTCAAGATAAGCCACAACTAGAAGCTGAAACCAATCATGTTTTATTTAAATGACCATGTCACCATAAGCGATTGATAAGCTAAGAGGGTTTTTTAATATGAATTGGAAGAGTGTTAAATAATTTCAAACAACTAGGTTAATGTTCTCTAAGGTGTTCCATGTTACAAGGGGTTATGAAAATATTTTCAGTTTTGCAGTGCATTTGGGTGTGGCGCTCTATGCATGTAACTTTCAATATCATACTTTTTTAAAATAAAATTGTTGTTGATGTTTTGAGAGTTCACGTCAAGAAAATATTTTTTCATTTTTTTTAATTATGATCCCTATCATTCAACATTTAATTTTGAAAAATATGGAAATGATGAAGTTAAATTTAATGCAAGTGAAAAGGGGAAAACCACACCTTTTTCGCTAAACTCATGATTCCCGCATTCGACAAGACCACATCAACTTTAGGCATTCCAGAAATTTTTTCATGCTTTCTCATTTCTCTTCAAAAATCAACTTTGTGCACGCATTTCCACCAACACAATCCATGAGAGAACATCTCTATGAAGCATCTGATCTAACATTTTTAGTGTCTTTTCCTTGATTCCCAACCACCACTATGGTCACAAAATCATCTGGAATTTTATCAAAATGTTAACATTCTTACAGAAAGCTTCCATTTTATTTATAATAAATAAATTCCAAATTTTTTATTAACTACACATTTTACCTAGAGAATTTTCTGCAACATTGATTGGTTCCTTATCACCAAACCAAGATAATGAATCCAAAAAAAAACAACCAATCACAAAACATAGCCACCAAATGTGTCTTCTCCTGTATGACTTAGTGTCCTTATCTTTCCAAGAATAAAACATGTTTCATATAACTATCAAGGTAGGGTAAAACATTTCCTGTACTTCATCTTTGAGTTACTTATCCATTTGTTGTGACATTAGAACCCTTCAATGGCATGACTACGCACATTTTCAACTTTCCATGTGCTTCCCTTTGAGGCATTCTGTGAAATACTTCACATGCCATGTGTATGGTCCCACATTTTGCATCCATGTCGACCAAAGCACTTGCAATTACAACTTCTAACAAAAACCCCCTTTCATTATTCTAACGATGAAAACATATCTAACAACATCTGACATAAGACTAACATATGTTTTTGACCCATTTACAAAATTAAACTATCTTCCTTGTTTGTCTAGCTTATAACGTAGTTGTTCTAACATTAATTATGTGTCACTCCTACTAGTATTTTCAAGTTATCTTTAACACAAGGTAGATACAAACAACATAGTTTTCCATGTACAATTCTTGATATAAAGATTCCAAGAGGAATAATAGTGTTCAACAAAATAATTTTTATAATGTAATTCTCTTTATTTCTCTTTCTTTTAACATTCATAATTTATCTCAATATACAATATTTGAAATCCATCTCACTGATTACGACATATCACATTCTAATCCTTATTGTTCAGAGTACCTACAACTAATGTTGCATCAGTCTTAGGAATGAGTATGGAAATCCCTTAGATTCAAGCATAAATCCACATATTCATGATTTTCAACATTTTTAATTAAATATAAGAGAGAGAGAGAGAGATAAGAAGAAAATTCATTCTCATACAATCACACTTTCACATTCAGTTACACTTAATATTTTGGTACTAGAGAGAATGTGTAAGGATGAGATACAATGTTAAGAGAAATTTTATTTTCCATTCACAATGTCATAACCATTTTCATTTCATGTCCATTATCATTTCATTTCAAACCAATTCACATTTCCCAATTCATTTATGTTTCCAAATCAATAAAGTATCATAGTCGTTTCTAGAGAGAGAAGAGGGTGGAGAGAGAAAATGACTATATATTTAAGAAATTATTTATACAATATAAAAGACCGAATAAAATTCCACATAGCATTGGAATGGTATTACGAGGTCACATGCATGGCTAGAATTCAAAAGTGACTCAAAAAGGGGATTCTAGTTAAGGTTGAGGAAACTAACCAAAACACCTACAAAATTGGTATTGAAAACACTCGGTTTATGTTTTATCAAAAAAATTTATGATTCCTACTTATTCTAGGATATAAAAAGAATTCTTCATGTCCAACGAAAGTTAATTACAACAAGAAAAGCTCAAGTTCAAAGGGTAATTTTGAGGCTAGTTATCGTAATTGTGTTACAAACTCTTGTCACACGTCGACCAGTGGGACCCAAAACCCACTTGTAAAATTAGTTTATGAATCCAATTTCATTGAACTGAAGGTGGGTTATGATCATCTTGTTAGTATCCTAGAGGAATTATTTATTGGTTTTCATTTGTGCTCAAGCTAAGCGAACACCGTAACCCAAAATCAATCATGTTTTATTAAAATGACCATGTCACCATGAGTGACTAATAAGCTAAGAGCATTGAGGAATACAAATTTCAAGAGCATTAAATAATTTTGAAAAAATCAATTTAGGTTCCCTAATGTGTTCCATATGACCAGGGGTCATGCAAAGAGTTTCAGTTTTGTGGTGTGTTTGGGTGTGGTGCTCCATGTGCTTAACTTTCAATATCAAAGTTTTCTTCATTTTTTTATTGTTGATGTTTTGAGAGTTCACGTCAAGGAAATATTTTTTCATTTGTTGGAATTATGCTCATTAGCATTCAAAATTTAATTTTGAAAAGTAGTAAATGATGAAGTGAAATTTAATTTAAAAGAAAATCTTGGGTCATTGTTTGACGAGGTCAAACTGGACCAACTATGATCTGCGGTTCCTGAAAAATCCATCGTCATTTGTAACCCATTTGTGAGTTTCTAGTTCCATCAATTCCGATGAATTACCCATATATAGGAGGTAACATACCAATATTCCAGTGGAGATCCCATCCATCAAAAGTCATTTTATGGATGAGGTTTCTTATCCCTGAGCTAAAATTGGGTGTTGTTACAACTAGCCAAATTATGACCAGTGGCTTTAGAAATCTGGCCGCTAACTGAAAACAATTCAACAGTTTTTCATTCCATTAGTTCCAGTGAATTCCTAGTACTTATGAGGACACATATTAATTTACATGTTGAGCATTGCCTAATATAAGGAAACATTTCAATGCAGTTTTTTAGCCTCCAAGCGAAAATGAGACGTTTTTGCAACTAGTAGAAAAATGTAAAATAAGGTCACAAGACCCTAGCCAAGACAATAAATAGTCATGAAAACTTTTTTAAAAGTATAAGTAACTGTATGAAATTCTTTCATGTGGCTTATGGTGTGAAATGTGACTTTTGGAAAAATAGTGTTTCTCTCTTCCCTATCTCTTTCTCTCTCCTTAGTTAAGAAATGAAGTGAAATGAAATGAATATGTCTCTAACCCTCTCTTTTCGAGGGAAAGTTATTACTATTATGAAAATGGGAAAACTAAAAAGGTTAATTGTACTATATTTAAGTGGTTGTGATGCCAACAATTTATCATTGATTTCATACTCACATGGTTTTGCAGGATGCAAATTAGATGGTAAAACAACGTGGTTGTAATTCATTGTGTATCACTGTAATTTATCTATGTTAATGGAAAAATATATATATGCACTTATATGTCACAATAAAGACTCATTGTTGAAATTTTGTAATATAAATAAGATGCTAGTTCTAGGGGTGCTTTGGGAAATGTGCATGTAACTATAGGTGTTTTTTATTTAGATTTATGTATGGTAAAAAAAGGGGGGTTGGATATATATGTTCAATGAAATTGTAGAGGATAATTAAACATTTTGTGAATGGTTAAAAGGTTTATTATTGATGTTTTGTAATATTTTTAAGATGCTAGTGTTTAAGGAAAATGTCTATCTAAGCATGGGTGTTATTTTTATCCCCAAATTTTTTATTTTAAAATTTGGATAAATATGTTAAATAAAATTGAATTTGATATCTTATAGTGCATTCTCGTTGTGAAATTTATGATGAAATCTCTAGAGTCTTGTGTTATTTAACTAACAAATATAGAAAGGGAACCTAAACATAACAATCAACTTTAGTTTAAAACTTATGCATATCTACCCTTCTCACATGATCTTTTTCTAGCATATAAGAACCTAAAACATTAGAATGAACTTAAATCTTTACACTTGATAAAACCTTCTAGGTTAACTAAATAAGATCCCAAGTTTGAGTTTATCATCATAGCATGTATGCTTAGCGACATCGTCATGAACTTGACAGTTAGGAATGACATGGTGAAACATTTTATTGAGTATGTGATTTCCTCTTAGTTTTGGCAATTGTGTGCGTAGTAAAGAGAATGTGTTCTCTTAAGGTAGCTTTCCAAAATTTCCTTTCTTATGCAAATCTGAGCTCCCAGTCAAAATATATGGCCATCTGAAGATTGGGGTGCCATGATTCTTAGTTTTGGCAATTGTGTGCGTAGTAAAGAGAATGTGTTCTCTTAAGGTAGCTTTCCAAAATTTTTTGACATCATTCTATTTTGAGGTGCCTGATTTGTATGGATGAATTTGAAGTGAAGCTTATATACTAAATCTGCATCCAAGAGTCATGTGTTTGATCTCTCAACTAGTATTCTTCTTCCATGCCCATCAGAAATGTGTGGTATCCTTCATTCATAGTCATTTAGAGGACTATGTAATCATGTGATGCTTTAAGAATTTTCGGTCTTTGATGTTTATGCAAGTCAGATCTATTATTGGTTAATGTTTGCATTAGACGTATTATATCTCTCCTGGTAATGCATTTTTCTATATCCCTGTACTGGAAATAACATTGAAGTTCCAACAGTGGCAATATCTCCTTCAGCCAGTTCCGATTTGTGACTAGGCGTATCCATCCAAGAAATGACGCAAAGGTGCTAATAATCTGCCATTCATTTGTTCTTGTCAGATCAACTCCTTTTACATCAGAATCTCTATCTTTTGATCATTGGATTCAACATTACATTAGATCGAATATGTGCTTAGCGACTACACTTGTACAATAGATCTTGCATCCTACAATGCAGTGAATTCGCATCAGTTTCTGAAGTATTCGGGTATGTTTTGTTTTGCATCACTATTGGATTACACCAACCCCTTATCGAAGTTAATCCCGATCTACTCTTCGTTGGATCTGCTCACGCACGGTCAGCTGAAATTTTGCTCAACAGGTTCCCATGGCAATGGCATATTTTTGTTCTACACAAACTGTTATATGATTTTGGGGAAGTCAAAGTTAAGTATAGTCTTTGTTAGTTTGAGTTGAGTCCAGTTTTTATATGTTTGTTAGTCATTTTGTTATGTAAAATTATTTATTGTTATAGATTCTTGACATTATTTTTGGATCGGTGTCAAAGTCTATTTTAAGACATTAGTAGTATTGTTTTATTGTTTAAATCCAAAATTCATAGTTGTTAAGTTTTTGTGTCGGTCAAAGTTAATAATAAAAGTCTTTGTGTTGTAATTGAATATTTTAATTACCATTTTTCTCAAAAGCATGTCTCTTAAAAGTCATGAAAATCCAATATTTAATTGGATTTTGTTATCGTCAATATAGTTTCCATCATTGATGTCGTTTTATTTTAGCCTTTATAGTGTCAATATTGTCAAGTTTTCATGACAATACAAAAGTGCTATTTTTTGTTTATGTCTTGTTATCAAATAAGTGATTCTAGGTTGTCATCATGAGTAAGAGTCAAAAGAGTCATTGTCAAAGTGTGTAAAAATAAAAATAAAAAAATAAAAAAATTGTCACAGACTCATTTTCGGTGTTACCCGACGTCCAAAAATAATTGCTTTCACATTGCGGAGGAGAGACAAAATAAAGTAAAATGTGAATCTTGATGAGCTTCAAAGACATATTCGGCTGAGTTAGCAGTAGACTAATGGAGGATGGAGGCATCGGAGGCTGGAGGTCAGACAACGACCTCTCATCAGTCACCAACGATGGGGCCGCACAGAATGATTTGGTGGCACAGGTGTGCAGTGTGAGTATATGATTTTCAGTGTGGTTTCCATTTTCTCTGAGTGCTTCTATTTCTAGTGTTCCTGTTTTGTGTGGTATTTGATGGATGTTGGACAGAAAGTTGTGTTGGAGTGCAGATGACTGTCAGTGATCCTCTGACTGACTTGGTCCTCTGACTGCCGTACTTCATTGGAAGATGGTCAGCTAGGAGAATACGTTCACTAGCATTAGTGACCATGTGCAGCAAGACCTAACTAGCAAGATCCATTCAGGAGTATGTTCTTCGATGTAGTTTGCTTCTCAGTATCTATATGTGTGGAATTTCACATTGTGGGGGGGAATACATACCAATGTTCCATTCCCATTCTGCACCCAAAACGACTTAGTCAAGGAAAGCTTCCAGTGGCAGTGGCAGTTTTCTATGCTGTTCGAGATCGAGTGGCAGCAATCAAAGACAGAGACTACAATTAAGAACATTACGATTCTTATAGGAAGTAATGTGAAATTTTTAGTATATCTTCTTTTGTGTAGTTTTGAGATATGCATGTTGTGTTTCCTACATTATTCCCTGATGTATAAGCATAGTGGTGAACAGTAGCACCAGAGTAAGTCAGTTCATGGATCTTGAAAGGGTTTGTGGGAGGATCCATAAAACCACATGAGGTCGACAGTTGATGAGGTTCCTGTCACTTCAAGGTTTGTGGTAAGCCTGTTTAAAACCATGGAAGGAGCGAGCCTTTCTTTTGGATCAAGGTCATGAGTCATAGAGTTGGACATGCCACAGGGGTGAGCATACTGCAGAGGAGCGTGTGGATGTTTTTCTACCATGTAAACACTAAGGTGAGGAATGTTAGGAATTAGTATTTACATCATGGTAAATAATTATATGGTTGGTTTTATATATATTGTTATAACAAATATATAACAATATATATTACGGGATTAATTGTTGTAACACCTCCCTATTTTGTTGGAGGTTGTTTTTGCTATGTATATGGCTATTTAATAGCCATATGTATCTAAACATCAACAGAGCATGAATTAAATTATTATTCTTTGTAAGCCTATAGTTGCTCTTGCATGATCTTCTCCTTTCAGAGTCTGAAATTGCCTTCAAACCTTCAAAATATGAAATTTTAGACATTTGGGAATCTTGACTTTAGAGGTTGATGCTATTGTTCATCGCTCAAGGGTTTGCAAAAATTTGAAAACTCTGAAACCCTGAAGTCCAAAATTCATACTTAGGATTTTGGACCTATTGATTTTTTGGGTTCATTATCATTATTCATCCACCCAACCTCTAGAACTTAGAATCCCGAACCTCCGAAACCATGAAGTCTAAAATTCAGACTTCAGGTTTCTTACCTTTCACCTTTCAGACCAGTGATGGTGATAGTCCATATGACCCCAAAGAGACCTTTGAAATCTCAAAATTATGAAGTCCAAAATTTGGACTTCATAGTTTTGGAACTTTGTACTTTTCGGATCTTTGCTGCCTCAATCCATGGTACAAACCTTAGAAACTGCCCAACTCTGAATCAAAAAATCGGAACCTTCGAAAGTGTGAAATGTTTCCGCGTTAACATTGAACCCATGTTTTACCCTGAAAATGTTGAACCCTTTCAGACTTCAGACTTTCAAGATTTCGGGATTTTTGCTCACTTTCTTCTGTTTTTCTCTACGAAGACTCTGAACCTCCGAAGTCCAAAACCGCAAACCTCGGAACCTGCTGTTCCCAAAATTCAGCATATTTGTCATGCAAATTTTGTGCCCCATCCTAGTTGTTTTTCTAGTAGGTAGTGTTGTATATATCTCCCACCTGGGTAAATATAGACAAACATAAGAATATGGAAATCAAAGAAACTCAAAACCTAACATTTATTTATGCCACCAGGCGCAGGTTGAAAAATGTCGACTTGAAAAAGGTTGCGCCTACGCACAGGATGAAAAAAGTAGACATGAAAAAGGTTGCACCCTGGCGCAAGTTTAAAAACCTCGACATGAAAAAGGTTACGCCCAGGCGTAGGTTGAAAAACATCAACATGAAAAAGGTTGCGCCCTGGTGCAAGTTGGAAGGTGTCAACACCACATTTTCAGCAACTATGGCGCACTTAAGAGTATGTTGACATGAGGATGGATGTGCCAAGGTGCACCTTCAGGAGGCGCAACATTTTGAGCGTTCACACCCCGAACCTGACAGGAAGCAAACCCTGACCCATATATTCAAATGGCCATAAATTTTCGTAGGGAGCTCGGATTCATGCAAGGTTGGACTTTTTGGAAAGATTACAAGTTCCTCTATTCTTCAAAAATGCAAAATACAAAATGCAAAATATAGTTTGCCCATTTTTGGGTTTGCTATGTTTCTCACCCACCGCCATAATGAGATGAATTAAATATAATCTGGAGGTGTTTGGGGTGGATTTGGAATTCCTCCCTCTTCCCTCTCTCATTCTTCCTATAAATTGTAAGGAGGGGCTTATTTATAAAGGTTGGACATTCTTGTTTTGCCCCTCCCTTCTTCTCTTTGGCAGGTGAATTTGTGGAGTTCAAACCTCCTGTTATCACCGAATCACAACACCCCTGTGCATATACCTGAACTCACAGTGTGATTGGATAACATGGGTACTATCTCCAAGTTGTGGGACTTGCTACTTGAGATAGACCTCCAGAGAAAGCTGGTTCTTGCTCCTAAACTACCTGCCATAATCTACTCTAATGCAGGATAAGCTAACTGTTCTAATCTAAATTTCCAAGGGACCAGGGAAAGAGAATACATAAAATGAAAGCCTACACTAAAGCGGTGATACACCAGAAAAGGAGGATGGGAGAGTAGTCTCCCAATGTGTGAAATACAGAGGCAAAGTGCACACTAGAACAGGTGATGACAGTTCTCCATAATCTAGCAAAATGCATTCACAGTAATATTCTAAGCACACACAATGATAATGAATTCTTGCAAGAACATAATAATAGACACAATATTCTTGTAGAAAGATAGGGGAAGATACATCCACAAACTTGTATTTTATTGCTTCCTGGTATGCACAGTTCAGTCTATTACAAGATAAGCGCCTGGATCACCATGCAAGGAGTCCACTACAAGGGCCTGCAACACACTGGCTTTACAAAGTAATTTTGGCAGAGCTTTGCTACCCAAAAACTCTCCCCTTACAAGTAGCCCAACACTCCAATTTATAAAAAAATGAGAAGCAAAAGAGAAGGGAAAATGGAAATCCTGAAATCTGTCCTTCAACCACCTGTAAGACGCATGAAATTGAGTGGAACGGTTATACATTACTTGCAAAATTCTCCCCATACTGTCCCATGTCTTGCAGCAGAGAAATAATGATGACCATGCCTCTTAATTGTACTCCCAGCTACCAAATAAAACACTGTTCTGAACCCGGTCACGTTTCCTTAAAAATCTCAATCAATTTATGTGCATCGGGCTCGGAACCACAATTCCAACGGTACCAATTTTGTGTGATTTCGTTGAGAAATGCAAAAGTTATGGCCTTCTGAGTGCGGGCAGCTGTTTTGGGCCTGGCAGGGGTTTTCTGTCATTTGACGGGAATGAGCATTGACTGACTGGAGCCGAATATGTTTCTGTTATTTAAATATATCTACCCTCATTAAAATTAAGAAATCCAGCTTTTTTTTGCGTAGAGGACGTCGTGCTCGTTCCAGAAAGTCCAATTTTGTGAAAATCGGAGCTCGGAGTCAAAAGTTATGGCCGTTTGAAGTTCCACGGGTCAAATGTTGACTTTTCTCTTCTACCTTCGGCCGCTTCGGCTTTTCGTGTCCCGCGCATCCCTTTTTCCGAAATGTCCCAGTGCTGTGCGGGAAAAAATCTTCCGAACCGCCCGAAATGGGCTTCCATGTCCCTTTTCTGCCGGTGACACGTGGCGTGATCTGATTGGCTTTTGGCTCCTTCGTCTTTTCGCGTCCCGCGCGTCCCTCTGTCCCATTTAGCACAGTGCTGAAATTTCCCATTTATGCCGAACCAGCCGGTTCACGTACTCGTGGCCCAGATGTCTTATTTACTTTCAGACTGTTTGGGACAAATTTTCCCGATTCGCCCGGTTCGGCCGGTTCGCGTACTTTTGTCCCGCACGTCCCTGACTGAAAGTTCTCATTTCGGCCGATCCAGTTGGTTCACGTACTTCGTGTACCTTCGGCCCAACTGTTCCAGGATGCCTTGACTCATTTCGGCCGATCTAGCCGGTTCGCGTACTAGTTGCCCAGATGTCCCAGACTGCCTGTTTCAACAGTTAGTCAATTTTTTCCATTTTTTGGCCAGTTCAGATTTTCGTGTCCCACGCATCCCTTTGTCCCAAATGCTACGCAGACCACCTGGTGGCCTTTCGGCCGGTTCGCGTCCTTTTTTCCCAATTGTCCTGACTGTTGCGAGGACTAGGACTTAGCCATTTTTCATGATTTTTTCTGGCCCGAGCCTGTTTTTTGCAATTTTTCTTACCTTTCCTCAGAACTTGCTCTCTTCTACTTGGACAGGGGAGTTAGAAAAAATATGAGGGGACCCTAGAAATATGAATTTTTTCCTGAATTTGTGGAGTTATCAAAATTTACCTTGGGGGTGAATTTTGGATAACACCTCCCATCTAAAACTATAATACAACTTTTCCTCTTGGCATTTTGTAGTGTATTGTATCAATCTTTGGAGCAAGTAATGAATGTCTGTGGATGATTCTCAACCATCTCTGTGTTCATTGGATCCTCCTGATCTTTCACTGAAAATTTGGTTTTCTGTGCATGATCTTGCATTGCATTTTAATGGTTTGTGTTTATTGGCAAGACATGTGTTCTTCATTCCTCGGTGCATCACCTTTGTAGTTTAGGTTTATTTTTATGCATCTTCTTACCATGTCTCTTTAGCAAGTTAGATTAGGTTTTTGAGTAAACCCTCTGCATTTTTATGTGTGCATCTGAACATAGGAATAGGAACCGGCCTTCATCCGGAAAGCTTTCCTGATTCGTAAGGTCCCACACTTGCGAAAAGCTCCATGTTATGCAATCACACTGAGAGTATCAACCCATCAAGTTACAGACATTCAGGGGTGCTATGATTTGCCATCAACAGGTTGATTTTGGCATTTTAGGGTTTTTTGAGTAGATGTGAAATAAAAGGAGGATTGTAATGATGTAAAAGACTAGTGTGGATTCCAGAATGAGAAGTAATCTATTTTTAAACTCCTGGTTTTTATTTGTAAAGCTATTTATGTGTGTTTTGGTGGTATTTCAACCTCTTACATCTCGATTCACGTCAGTAGGTTTATGTTTTTATAATTGAATAAAAATATTTGTATTGCAACAGAGTACTTTTTAGTGTAAAAGTATACGCTTATGGCCCCATACAACTTCTATTGATTATAAATAAACAAAAACCAATATGCATAAAACCCATTTTAGAAGTGGTTTGAAATTTTATAAAAATTTACGTATAAAAAAATAGACAAAGCAGCTTCAAATATCATGGTGGAAAGCATAACAAATATAATTTATTTCTAAAAAGTGTACAATTTTAGAACTTGTTTTGATAATTTTCATGCATAAAAATAATCACTTACAAAACCTAGAAGTATGTTACGAATTTGAATAATGAATCATAAAAAACCACAATAATGATATGAGGATATTGAATTTTATTGATCGACTGACATTCTTGTATAAATGAAAAGTGTTCAATGTATAAATGATAAGTTCCAATTAAATAAAAATTCAAGATTTTATATTCATTATCGCATTTGACAATGTTATGGAAATTATATACTACATCTAAAAGTATTTGTACCACCTGTTGTTTGTTTTGGACAATGAAATATAATATAATAGAGTAGCTTTGAGTTTTGCTAGTTCAATAAAAATCTTGGTATTGGAAAAGAGGACGTTGTACTTTAAACTTATTCACTTATGGTGACATACAACTTATATTATTTATAACTAAACAGAAATCCATATGCATAAGACCCATTTTATAACAAAACATTAATAGAATTGAACTTCATAAAACATATATCATACAATTTAGAAATTAGATAGCAATTTTTTTTACTAGTTTACAGTGCAAATACATGATCTTAATATACTTCCAAATGCAATAATGTTAATAAATTGGATGAATGAAAAACAATGTATAACATAGTCAAAATAAATAAGACGATCAAGATGAAAAATATGAAAATAAAAGGGAAGGACGTGTCTACCTCTAGATATATATGGAAGAAAATAGTACACCTAATACAAATAGTACAAATTAAAATTTACCTATTTGAATTGAATTGAATTAATATAATTACTCTGAAAGGCATGACTACAGGTGGGTCATTGCTGGAGGGCTCTGACACATGCCAGGAAGATTGACAGTTGAGAATGCGTCAAAGGAAAAATACGTTGAATACGATTAATGTGTGTTCGTTGATTTAAAAGGATGAATACAGATGCATAGGGAATTGACAAGTCTTGCAGGTCGTTTACATGTCATGTTGGTTTTTATTTTGGTATTGTGTTGATTGGTTAGATGATTGGAATGAGGGAGGTTTGGTGGGCACCAGATGGAAGACCATGCATGCAGGGTTTACAGCTTGCAGAGTGCAGGCTAGGGTTTTGTGTTTGAGGGGATTCACATGGCTTGCCTACACCAATTGAACAAAGAATGCGGCAGAAAAAAAAAATCTCTGATCAACCTAACAAACTATGTGGAAAAATAAAAATCTCTAATCACAGGCCTCCAACATGGTCTCAACCTCCATATAGCCTCTGTCATTTCCTCCGGATTTAGCAAATGACATTTCTGTATTTACAAGAAAGGTATGTTTGTTTGTCCATTTTCTCCAAGTTTCAATTGATGTCTGAGAATAAGTTTTATGGGTGATTTACCTTTAGTGGTTAAGGTCATCCTTGTGCTTCTTGTTGTTGTGTGGTTTTGTTTAATGGTGGGTTTTAATTTTTTTAATTTTTTTGGCTTCGCACATCTGGTCAAAAATACTGCAGGCCTTAGCTAAGTACATGGCCATACTTTTGCATACATTATCACCACTACACTTTGCATCACAGTATATGGTTCACACATCTGGTCAAAAATACTATAGGCCTCGGCTATTTCTATATTTCTAGATGAAATAGAGACACCACTTTCCCTGTTAGTAGAAACGGTGTTTGAAATCTCACCGCAGATGGACAAAATGCACAGTAATAGAAAAGTTGGTGGAGATGCAAAGCATCCCACCATCAAGACAGGAGGTAGCAGGTGATATCAACTGCTTCGAGAGGCATGGGCTTAGAATTGATGAAAAGGATATTGGTTAACACATTCTATTTTTCCTATTCTTTTTGGTCTGAATGTATAGTTTGTGGCTAATTTTGAAATGCGTTTTGAGATGCATGATCTCCCATAATTATGTTCACTTTATCATTCTTTATTATGAAGATGTAGATTCTAATGTAGATATATATGTAACATTACAAGTTTAGGACACAAATTAAGATAAAATTCAGGATGTGAGAAGAATTGGAAGAATTGTTGGAATGAACAAGCCTCCTTTTGTGGAAAATCTCTTTTAAACCTTGGGAACTGATGCTCACAATTTTTTAACCGTCTCTATTTGCAAATTTATTATTAATAGTGTGAAATTTCATGTTTCATGGGATCTACTTATTTTCTAATAGCCCAATTGTTTTTATACTGGAATACCCACTCAAAAAATTAATAACAGAGGGGACTTAAGTAGCGGCCCTGTGGAGGGGGCCGCACTTTTACCAATTTGTTCTCTCAAAATAATCCCAATCACGCTCTACTTGTACCCATTTCCATCATACATTGCTTCCTCGCATGGAAATGGTGAGTATGTTCCTCAATTCACCCAAAATGTGCTGCAGTCCAGAGATGCGAAGTGTCTTAAAAAACACTTACAAATTAAGACACTGATTGTTAATCCTCCAGTTACTAAAAACGAGGAGGAAATGGAAGCATCATTAGAATATGTAGGTGATCACAGTTTACAGACAAGGATGTAATGTCAATGTTGTGGCATCTTCCATTTTGGAGTAGATAAGGGATGCGTTATTCAATGGAAAAAGGGGGAAGAAACAATAACAAATTTCAAAAATCAAAAAACAAAAATAAAATTCTAAGCCTTGTAATCTGTTTTATGTTGTTTGATTTCAATTTTTTTACTATATAAAGTGTGGTGGCTGCACCTCTAATTATGTTGAAGACGTGCATTTAATTAAATTGTATATTTTCCACACCCATCTTGTTCTAACATCCGTGTAGGCTTGGATTTTGCAAGGCGTTTAACCGTTTTTAGTCATTTTAGACGTCAAAATACAATCACTTTTAAAATATGGCTGTCATAATTGACAGGTAAAATTATAATTTAAATGTCAAAATAACATATATATTACAAATTTAACTGTCAAATATATATATATTTATATATATATAAGAAAGTTAGTAAATGGAATCTTATATTATATATATTTTGAAATTCATAAAAAAATATAATATAAATAAAAATAGAAATTTCAAAATATATAGAAAATAAAAAAATAGAATCTTATTAACGAGTATGGAATAGAAACTGCAAACTAATAGAATTACTATCTTATTATTTTTTTGATTTTTTCACAAATTAAAATTAGAAACTTACCAGTTCCACCAATGCCAAGCAAAGACTTAAGCATCTATCCATGAATGATGATTCCATAGGCAAACGATCTAAGTTTTTTTTTGTTTTGCAAATTCGCTGGAATTGGAAGATTGATGAAAAATTGGGCGGGGGCCTTCTGAGTGTGAGAAAGAGCTCATAAATACATTCGGACTTGTCATAATATGGAGGGCATATTAAAAGCATAAATGAACATTGGATTTCATAGTTGGTACTGATATAGGGACAGGCTGCAACGGCTAATAGAGTTGTTATTGGTATAGGGCAGCAGTTATACCAGTTAGGATAGGGCAACGGTTATTTTCTACTTAACATAATTCCATTGCCAGCTGCAAATCGGGAAAATAAGACATATTACTGTGATTTCTTCATAATTTGAGAAGCGAGGTAAAGTGTATCAAAATTCAAATATTCTATTATTTTTTTTTAATTTTGGAAAATAGATTTTGAAATTAAATATGTCTTTTCCGTGGGCCCTTCTCACTTTTTTGTTCATTCATTTTTATCATGATTTACATTAGAATGATTTTCATATTTAGATACAAAATTTGTCATGCATTATTATAAAGAAATTAACATTTAAATTGATTTTGCAGGTTTTGTAAAATGTTAGAAAGAAAGAAGAAACAAAGGACAATCAACCAAATGTTTAAATGGTCAATTCCATCCAAAGATGTTCAACATGAAGGTATTTCTGAATTTCGACCTAATATTGATTTGAATGAAGATTTTAATGAAAATGTTAATGAAGATATAGAAATTATGGGAGGTGAGGTTGAAACAAACAATACTGTTGGCAAAGAGGTAAAACATAAATTGAAGAGAGTTTACAGAGTAGAGTGGGAAAATAAGTATACATGGTTAAAAAAACTATCCATGAGGATAAAACTTCTATGAAGTGTGATGGTGTGAAACATATGGAGCACCAAGTCCATGGGGAATTGGAAATGGTTGTACCAGCATGCAAAAGGATGCAATTGTAACCCATGAGAAATCTAATGTTCACAAACTATCACAGGAAAAATGGGCATGTGATAAGTAGAAAAAGGTGATATCTATTCCAGAACATATTTAACACAGATTGATGATTCTAACAAGCATAAAACTATCACAACCATGAAGTTGGCATATTGGGTTGCAAAACAAGATTTATTTTTGTTTACATATGACTCTTTTTGTTCACTTGTCATGTCATTAGATACATCATGTATGCCCAAGAATAAAGACTATGCAACATATACAAACCAAAAGGCAACCAATCAATTTATTTTTTCTATATCTAAATATCTTGAAGAGATGCATATCTTGAAGATGAATGAGATTCCTTATATCTCTTTCATGTTAGATGAAAGCATTGATCGTAGCCTAGAGAAACATCTTGTTGTTTATGCAACATTTCTGGATTTAGAAGGGTTGGGGTTGTCAGTCTCTCAATTCATGAAACTTATTAGTGTTGGTGATGGAAAAGGACAAACAATTTATGGCACACTATAAGGTTTAAGAAATGAACGGAAGCTTTCGAACAAAAAATTGATAGTTGTTTCTACGGATGGTGCTTCTTCTATGGTGGGAAATGAAAATGGATTTGTGACCTTGTTAAAAAAAGATGTGCCAAATTTAATAGTTGTTCATTGTGTTGTTCATCGTGAGGCATTAGTTGCATCGAATGCTTATAAAATGATACCATAGTTAGTGTTTGTTGAGAAAGTGGCAAATAAAGTGTATTCATGGGTTCAAAATTCAACAAAAAGAACTAATGAGCTCATTGCATTGCAAGAACTTATGAAACTAGAAAATCTCTAGTGCCTTCAAATTCATGGAGTCAGATGGTTATCTAGGGGACAATTCATTGAAAGGCTAGTGGCATTGATGCCTGCTATATTGACTTTGTGGAAAAGTGAGAAGAAATAATCATGGTATGACAAGGCAAGAATATTTTCTGTTCAGTATTGTTTGCACATGCTTGCTGATGTTATGTGTGAACTTAACAAGTTAAACAAATAATTTCAAGTAGAGCACGTTGATGTCACTTTTCTTGGAGCTACTATTGATGGCACTATTAATACTCTAAGGAGAATGTTTCTGAATAATAATTCATTTTCAAATGGTGCTTGCTACTTATCAAAATTTGTGGAGGCGTCTCAGTTTGGTCATCTACAAATCACTGATAAAGAAGTAGTTCACAAGCATGAATTGCTTTAAACATCTATTCCTAATGCACATGGTGATACTCTTAATACACAAAAGCAACGATTCGGTCCTTGTATTGATGGCACATTACAAAGTTGCATACAACTTACAAAAGATTATGTTCAAAGACTAATAGATTGTCTAAATGCAAGGTTTCCTGATCTTTCTATTTTCAATGCAGTGAAGTTGTTTAGTCCCTCACACTACTCACATGATTTTTTGGTTAGAGAAAATAATTCAATGTGTTGGCTTGACAAACTTTTCCAACGTCTACAACAGAATGTTTGTAATGAAGGGATGGACATTCCATCATTTGACATTGAGGCTTGTAAAAAAAGAGTTGCATCAATTTATTGATACACTCCACTCAGGGTGTGAGGGATTTTCTGTTAGAGAAGCATGGAGGGTTTTTTTTATTTCTAAAAGTTGGCAAACCAACTTTTCATACATGTTAAAACTATGGCAGGGTACACTTGTGATTCCTACAAGTACATTAGCATGTGAACGAGGGTTTTTCAAAGTGAAAACCTGATTAAAGATGTAAGAAGATCAAAGCTATAAATTGGAACATTGGATGCACTCATGCGAGTATCACTAAATGGACCTGATCCTTCTATGATATACTGGGAGAAAGTATATGACATTTCGAGAGGGGAAAAACAAAGAAGGTCACAAAATATTTTGTGAAAGCAATGGTTGATCAATGTAAGTTTTAGCTCTTTGATAAACTCATTTTATTTAAATAAAATTTGTAGTGATGTTTTATTTCACATGATATTTTTATTCTGCTAAATATCTAGAAATATTATGCATTTAACTTTATATTATTTATTTCAATTTCATTATAGCAATTCATTTAAGTTTCTTTTTTCAATCTTGTGGATGTAAAATATTACTCAATTTTTTGTATTTTGTAATAGTTATTATAAAAATAAATTTGATGTGCATGTTATATTTTGAACATCAAATTACATTCATATAATTTTTAAGACCGTCAAATAATATTATTGTGAGATGTAACATTGAACGTCAAAATATAGCACTACATGATCCTTGTGCCAATGACAATGACCATTCAACGGTCCAAATTACAAAGAAACCTTGACCCCTCAACTAACACGGATGCCATGAAGATCCAACCCATGTCGAACACCAAACCTGAATGCCACGCATACAAAAAAATGCCGCTCAGATGAATCTGACAGAATTCTTGTGTCAGAGGAAGAATGGAAGGAAAGCGCATACCATCGACATTTTAAGACTTTTTGGCACTTCCAGGCATCCCCTTTTTGCTTTCTTGCATTTCCTTGCACCCCCACAATTCCTGCCAGTGCACAGAGATGTATCATTATCTCTCCTCATTCTTGAAATCGCGTATTGGTCGGTCTTGTTTCGTATATTATCCACGGTGCTCATATATATGGTGTCATCCCTTTATTTTTTTGCATCAGATGCTTAACAAATTTGCATTTTATATCTTGGTCAAAAGAGTCATATTTGTCCCCTGTAGGCTTGACAGCTAAATCATCAGGTATAGATGTGATAGAAGAGCTTTGGTTTTGATGGTTTGACTAGGTGTCCATGGAATTGCTAACAGATATGTCATGCATGCCTTTAATCCTTCCTCGAACAGTATTTCATGTGAAGCGATAGGTGGAATTCGTAAGGCCTCCTCTGTGCTTGAGAATAGGTGTCGAGTTATAGCGTAAGAAGAATAGATGAGGCGAATACATTTAATGAAATCCTCACTCGCAACACTATTGGATAGAGCTTTTGTTTTGATATCCTTATTTAATGTCACATAGGACCAACGGTTGGAGAAGTTGGATTCAAAACATGCAGAATGTTTTATAAAAACTCAGGAATGCAACAGAACATGATTTCCCTTACATTCATCTCCATTACATGAAATTATATGTAATTATGCCGAACATGTAGTACTTCAAATAATATAAAGGGGAGGGAAACTGCTAGGTTCTGACACTTGTCATACAGGCCGTATGGTCGAATCCATAATTTCATTCAAGTGGAATTGATAATATCAAAGGTAAAAAACGACACCCTCATGATACTCCACATCTTCCTCCACTACTCCCTATACACGATGAACACCATGTCTTGTCCTTTTCCGATGACGATTTTGAACACCACTTTTTGGGTACAAGACGCAATCTACACCCCCTTTGTGTGCAACACATGCTTGGCAAAATTTGGCGACAACACCACCACCAGATTCCTCGACCCCATCTTCAACAGACATATTTTTCTGTATTTCTTAGTGAGGTCGTAGAGATTGCAGCAATTCAAATTGTCCCAGCTTAGAGCCATTTGCTGAAAATGGGCACCACTAGGGGACATGATGACAACTTCAGTTTCTTAGATCTGAGTTTGGATACAAATATGACACCAACTAGTGCAACCAACAGGGCAACCAACCCCTTAAAAATATTCAATCCAAAACAAAAAAATCAAATGTAATTCACAGCGTGGACTTGCTGACATAAAAAGATAAAGAACTGATCAATTTATAATTAAATGACTGATTTCAAATACAGAATGTCAAGATTTCAAATCCTATGCACAAGGGGTTTCCACAAATAAATTTAACCAAAAATAAACACATGCTTGCAATAATTTCAGAATAAGTAAGTAAAACGTAAAATCCTTGACCTATATATGCATTTAAACCTCCATTTTAACAAATAAAGAAAATAAAATGTCTCCTCTCTGTGTATTTCAACCTCTATCTTCACAATAACATTGTTCAAATACTTGGAAATGATCAAATCCTTCAAAATATTGTTGTGGTAAAATAATTGTTGGGTAATGGTCAGGAAGAAGAGCAGAGAAATCAGGTTGTGTGTAGACTTCCAAGACCTAAACAAGGCATCTCTCAAAGACCATTACCCACTTCCTTCAATGGAACAAATATTGCAAGTGGTATCCAATTCAAAGAGATTCTCTCTCCTATATGGCTACCCAGGGTATAATTAGATAATGGTTAAAGAAGATGACTAATTTTAGATGAATTTCACCACCAAATGGGGCACCTATGCCTACAGGAAGATGCCATTTGGGCTATCAAATGCTGGAGATACTTTCCAAAGGGAAATGGATATGGCATTCAAGGGGTTGATCAATAAAATAGTTATAATATATCTTGATGACATCACTGTATTCTCTAAAAATGTAGCAGATCACCTCTTTGATTTAAGGTATGTATTTCAGAGGTGTAGAAGATTTGGGGTATCATTGAATCCCAAAAAATGCACATTCTTGGCTCACGAAGGAAAACTTCTAGGCCATATTGTTTCAAAGGAGGGGTTGATGATTGACCCAGAAAGAGTTGAAGAAATTCAAGCGTTGCCATTACCAAGTCACAAGAAGGCTCTTCAAAGATTCTTAGGAAGGATCAATTTTTTCTGCAGGTTTGTTCCAAACTTTGCAGCTCTTGTAAAGCCAATAACGTTGATGTTAAAAAAGAGCATGGCATTTAGCTGGACATCTGAAGGCAAGGCAAGTTTTGAGGCAATAAAAGAGGCTATCTCACAAGCCCCAACTCTCATTAACCCAGAGTTCTCCAATGATTTCATGCTATATGCCTTCAGTGGTGGAGACACAATTTTTACAATCCCGGTACAACGAAACAAAAAGGGATTAGAACAACCAGTTGCTTTCTTCAGTCAAGGCTTGGAGGAATAAAAAACTAGGTACTCTTTCATCGAAAAGCATGTCCTTGTAGTGATCAGGAGCTTAAAGAAATTCAAGCAACTAGTCTCAAACAACAAGATCCAGTTGTTGGTCTCTCATGCAGGAGTCAAGGACTTCCTTCTAAGCAAGGATTTGAATGAGAAACATGCAGGATGGATAACCCGTGTCATGTAATATGACATTGAAATCAAGGTCACAAAACTAGTACGTGGAAAAGGACTATGTGAACAGCTAGCTTTAAGTTGGCAAGTTGAAGCAGGTGATGAAAAAGAGATTTTCTTAGTACTACAAGATGGTCAGGAATAGGAAACTGATGACATGCCTCCTCCTTGTTGGACTCAAAATATGATACACTTCCTACAGGTAGGCCTATGCCCTCTAGAATTGAGAAAAGCAAAAGGAGATACTTCAGATTACAAGCCATTCCATATGTGCTTGCTGATGGTCTTTTGTTCAAGAAAGACATCAATGGAGTTCTATTGAGGTGCATTGGAACAAGTCAAATTGAGAGGGTGCTACAATATTTTCATAATGGAGATTCTGGAGGACATTTTTACCCACAGATAATAGCTCTCAAGATAATTAAGGAAGGGTATAATTGGCCCATAGTGTTCAGTGACTGCTATACATGGATAATAAAGTGCAAGAAATGTGCACTCTTCACAGGCAAAGAAATACTAGTAGCACTTCCATTCCACCCAATTTTGGTTGACCAACCATTTATGCAATAGGGATTGGACTTCATCAAGGTCATCAATCTGAACTCAATCCAAGGCCACAAGTGGATTCTCATGGCAACGGACTATTTCACCAAGTGGACTGAAGCGGTAGCGCTCAAAAAAGTAAATGAGTCTAACATACTAGAATTTTATGAAGGAATAGTGACCAGGTTCGGTGTGCTGACCACTATCATATCAGACAATGCATTGGCATTCATAGGTTCTAAGATTACAGAATGGGCTGTCAAGAATGGAATCTATTTGAGCACCTCTTCAAACTATTACTCGCAGGGTAATGGACAGGCAGTCCACGAACAAGAATTTGCTAAGAATCATCAGGACTCTTGATGAAAACCAAAGGACATGGCATACCAAGCTAAAATCAATGTTATGGGCTGACAGGATAATGCCAAAGAGGTCTATAGGTAATTCTCCCTACAAGTTGGTCTATGGGAAAGAGGCAGTATTGCCTATATCGTTAGAATTGCTAGCATTGGAGCTCATGAAGTACTTGGAGTTGTTTGAGTTTGAACCAATGGAGGCCAGGTATGTAGATTTGCTGGAATTGGAAGAAATCAGAGAACATGCAGTTCAGACGATTGAGAAGGATCAGGCCTTAGTAAAAATATGGTTTGATAAGAAGGCAAGAGCAAAGACCTTCCAGGAAGGGGACCTAGTTCTGAAATGGGATGTAGATCAGGCAAAACTAGGAAGGCATTCCAAGTTTGATGCCATTTGGAGTGGCCCCTACATGGTCACGGGAAGTAAAAGTAGTAATGCCTTCCAATTATCTACATTGGATGGAGAAGAACTCCTGATTCCGGTTAATGGAATCTATCTTAAACATTGCTACTAAAAGGAAAAGGTTTTCCCTTGTAAATATTAGCCTAGATTTCAATTCCTCTAAGTGTGGATGCACATCGTCTTGTTGTAGTTAGGTTTCAATTTCCCTAAGTGCTTCGGCACAGGTTTTGTTGCTCCCAGGTGGAATTTCTATAGTTCAGCATGCTCTCAGAGAAGGAGTTGTGGTATTAGGCTTGAGATAAGATATCAGGTTGGTTTTAGGTTATTGCTTATGAATCCATGCCCAATGGATTTCTAAAAGGCCACTGATCTTCTACCTAGCATGCAAGTATTCCCATTGATTTGCCAAATTGTTGTATATATCTTCCCCCCGGGTATTTATAGACAAACAGAAGAATATGGAAATCAAAGAAACTCAAAACCTGGCATTTATTCACACCAAAAGTTACATCATGGTGCACATTAGAAGATGTTAACATGGGAAAAGTCGTGCCCTAGCGTAGCTTGGAGGCACACAGTAGAAGATGTTGACATGGGAAAAGTCGTGCCCTGACGCAGCTTGGAGGTGCACAGCAGAAGATGTTGACATGGAAAAAGTCACACCCTAGCACAGGTTGGAGGTGCATAACAGAAGATGTTGACATGGGAAAATTCACACCCTGGCGTAACCTGGAGGTGCACAATAGAAGATGTCGACATGGGAAAAGTTACACCCTGGCGCAGCTTGGAGGCACACAGTAGAAGATGTCGACATAAAATTTTTAGTGCATATGGTGCACGTAATAGTATGTTGACACGAGGATGGATGTGCCAAGGTGTATCTTCAGGAGGAGAAACATTTTGAGCATTCACACCCCGATAGAAAGCAAACCCTAACACAGATATTCAAATGGCCATAACTTTTCACAGGGAGCTTGAATTCACGCAAGGTTGGAATTTTCGAAAATATTACAAGGTCCTCTATCCAACTATGACTGGATATATTTAATCAGGTGAGAACAAATTCTTAAAAATTGCAAAATATAATTCACATTTTTTTGGGTTTGCTAGGGTTCTCACCTACCGCCATAATGAGATGAATTAAATGCAGTATGGAGTTGGTTGGGGTAGATTTGGATTTCCTCTCTCTTCCCTCTCTCATTCTTCCTATAAATTGTAAGGAGGGGCTTCTTTCTAAAGGTTGGACATTCTTGTTTTGCCCCTCCCTTCTTCTCTTTGGCAAGCGAATTTGTGGAGTTCAAACCTCCCATCTAAATTGTAATGCAACTTTGCCTCTTGACATTTTATAGTTTATTGTATCAATCTTTGGAGAAAATAATGCATTTCTGTGGATGATTCTCAACCCTCTTTTTGTTCATTTGCATCCTCCTGATTTTTTCACTGCAAATTTGGTTATATGTGCATGATCTTGCATTGCATTTTAATGGTTTGTGTTTATTGGCAAGACAAGTGTTATTTATTCCTTGGTGCATCACCTTTGTTAGTTTAGGTTTATTTTTATGCATGTCCTTACCCTGTCTCCTTGGCAAGTTAGATTAGGTTTTGAGTAAACCCTCTACATTTTTACGTGTGCATCTGAACAAAGGAATAGGAACTGGCCTTCATCCGGAGATTTTTTCCAATTCGCAAGGTCCCACACTTGGGAAATGTTCCATGTTATGCAATTGCACTGAGAGTCTCAACCCATCGAGTTATAGACATTGAGGGGTGCTGTGATTCACCTTCAATAGTTCCCATGTTTGATTTTTCATCAGTGAGTCATATTCTGAATCCATGACTTCCATCCACTGAGGTTGACTAAATTCTTCATGAACATTATCTGGCTCAGAGTTATTCATCAGTGAACTCATGAGTGCAAATGTTTACCTCATTTCTTGTTTGACTCCTTATTTTGACTCTGGGTGATGTATCTGGGAGTTTTTACAAATGTGAATCCTTGATGGGTGCTTTGTACCCACTTCAGAGGAGAACTTGGTCCTACTTTTGAGAAGAACTATGATCGTTTCCGTGTGGATTGATGTGGAGTCACATTCTTCAGTTCTCTAAGGTCAGAAAATAGCTCTCCCTAGGCAGCATTTCTTTTCTTTGAGTAGTCTCCTCTGGTTGTTCATCTGATTTAGACACTAGTCGGTTAGAGGTGGTTGGTAATTGGTTCTTCTGATTGATCACTATAGAGTGAAACGATGACTCGTCACAAACCATGTCCTGACTCTCATATATTTTCTTTGTCTCAGGATCCATGAGACGATATGCCTTCAAGGTAGTGATTGTATCCAACTAGGATACATAGAGAGTGTCTTTGGCTCAATATTCTTATCTCTTCTGAGTTGGGACATGCATGTATGTTGTGCAGCCAAATACTCGCAAATGAGAAATTGATGGCTTTCTACCACTCCATACCTCTTCTGGCGTTTTATTTTTGTAGAATATTTATCGGTGCCCTCTTGAGAAGATATACAGCTGTTTGTACTACTTCAGCCCAATAACGATTCTCTAGCTTTGTAGTTGATAGCATGCATGCGAGCCATCTCCATCACTGTGTGATTGTGACGCTCAACAATGCCATTTTGTTGGGGCGTGTAGGGAGAAGTAAGGTGCTACTTAATGCCTTGTTAGTTTAGGAAGGCCAAGAACTTCTTTGATGTGAATTCCCCCCTTGATCTGAGTGAAGTTGAAGAAGTGGTTGTGTCCTGTCTCTTTCACAACACGATGATAGAAAGTTCTTGAAATGTGTTGAAGAGCCTCACTTTTCTTCTTCAAGGAAAAACACCCACATCTTGCGAGAGTGGTCATCCACGAACAGTTGGAAAGTACTTGTATCCTGAAAACGAAGCAGGAAATGGGCCATTCATATCGGTATGAACTACCTCCAGACGCTTCTTGGCATGGAAGGTGCTTGTTTAAAATATGGATCCCTGTGTTGTTTTCCTTGCAAGACAGCCAAGGAAAAATAGGCAAGAAACTAGACAATTTGGGTAGTCCATGGACCATTACCTTTTGAACTCATCTGGTGTAATGAACTAGACCGACAAGTGTCCATATCTAAAATGCCATAGGGAAGTTGATTCTATTATTGAAGTAGATAAAGCTACTACAGAAGATGAAACGGTATCTAAAGCAAATAACTTATCTTTTACAAATTCTCTAGTAAGAACCGTACCTTTTTCTTAGAGATTAAGCATGATTTAATGCCATTTTTGAACAAGAAATTCTACCTTAAGGTGATGATTCAAGAGCTGAGTAACTGACAAGAGGTTGCTAGTCAAGCTAGGAACATATAGTACCTTTGTAAGTGTACATTTTCATGGTCCCAGAGGAATGGTGACATTCCCTATACCTTCTGCAACGTACTCTTTTTCATCTGCCTATCCGAACTCGATCTCCAGTTGGTTGTTCATGTAGTGAATCAAAAAGTGTCTTGTCACCTGACATATGCTTGCTTGCACTAGATTCTATCAACCAGACTTTCTTCATGGGCTGATAATTTTGAGAGATGAGTACAAGGTTCTTACCACAATGGGCTCCTTCTGATGTCTCCTCATCAGATTCATCATCTTGTTGGGCTACGAGATGTCCCTTCTGCTTTCTCCAGCGGGGGACGTCATTTGGAATTTTGAAAATCTTCACACCCTAATGTGCTTGTGTTGACTTGAAAGACCCTTTTTTCAAGCTAATTGTACCAGTAGTGATCAGTGTCATGAGTGTTGGTTCTGCAAATGTGACACCACCTCTTTGACTTTTGATCTTTCTGTTGTTGTTTGGGTTGCATTTGATTTGTCTTCTCTGGGGGACCCTTCCATGATTCTTCTGGCCATGGTATGGATTTGAGAAAAAGGCTTTATCCTGAGACTCCTCTAATGGGATGAATTGATGGCCTCTTCCTGCTGCAAGCAAATTCACGAAGTTCTTCGAATGCCACTATTTGTTTAGAGACATTCAGTGTCATAATGAACACTCAAAATTGAGAAGGGAGTGCTCTCAAGCGTGATCGTGCACGAGAAGTTTTTCATCCACCGTTTCACCGGAGTGCTAATAACTCCAATCGCAGCTCAGCGCACATGACATAAGAACTCCTCAACTTTCTCATCTGACCCCATAGAGAGGGTGTGCAGCTTTGACTGAAGATGGAGGGATCTTCGTCTGATTTTTTGCTTCATAAATGGTTGCCAACCTTGTTCCCAGGCCTCCTTTGGTTTCTCTGCATTCCTGAACATGTGGTTGCACATCATCACTGATACTAAGCATTATCAGCATCAAGGCTTTGGGCACTAGCCATCTCATACTTTATTAATTCATTGGAGGGGCTGTGGAACGTGGTCACAGATCCTGTGACAATGCCCCATAATCCCTCAAACTGAAGGATTGTCTTCATTTTTGTTTTCCAGGCCGCAAAATTGGTCCCTTTGAGCAACTGAGCATCGGAGAGGAGAGTAACTTTGGATGTAGACATCGTAATAAAATAATAATTTATTTATTTATTCCAAGAGATATTACAACTTTAAAACTCACTAATGAGAAGTACTGAGCTCGTAGATGCTCGTGATACTCTCGCGTGCTGAGGAGACGACGACGCTTTGTTGGGGGCATTTTCTTCATCGTCACATTCGACATCATACCCAGCTTCTAATTCTTCCTATACTCACTTTTCTTGGTAGCTGACGTCCGAAAAGAAATATTCAAGAAGTCCTTGTGTGAACTAGCTTCATCGAAGGACAAGATTTCTAAGGTGTTCTGAAGCTCGTTTCAGCAAAGCAAAGTAGAACCTAGTGCTCTCAGGAGCTTCTTCATGGTGTTCTCTTGCATTGGTACGTTGTTGATGTCATCCCAGCTTTCAGCATAGTGGCGACTGTGTTATTCATGTTCTCAATCGAGTTGTCTACACTCAACATTCGGACGAAGTGTTGAAGATCTATCTACGTTACCTTTGTTGTCTTGGTGGAGCCAGGATTTGTCTCCAGTAAACTAATAGCACATATTATTTAATGATGTAAAATTTTATGACAACTTCACGTAGCTTTGAATGGACAATATCCTAATTGTTCAGGTCTTCTCGATCTTCTGTGGGTTCACATGGTATGTCTACACATTACACGCAAGCTTTCCACATACACGCAATTTTGTTTTGAATTTATCCCAGCGAATCAAACCACAAAGACATAATAGAATTTTTGTTTCACTTAGGGACTTTTGAATTGGAGATTTCCCACATGTGTCTTTCTTCCATGCAACTTTGGTCTAGGTTCACAGTGATTTCAATCAATGTACCTCCACACAGAGCTATTAGTTTACTTCTTACAGCCTAGCATTGACAATGATGACTAGAATTCCAACAGCGTTCAGACTGCAAAGTCGTCCACACAACAGGATATGTCTTACTGTCCATGTTTTTAATATCTTCACGTCACGTATGAAGGACTCCACATACAAGTAAGATATGAAAATGAAGTCAACCTTTCCACGTATGATCTTGTCCACACTTTGTATTGGCTTCCAGTAACTAATACAAAAAAAATGGATTCCCACATTTTTTTTCCTTCCATCCACGCAAGTTTCTAGAACATCACCACTAGCAGGATCAATATCCAATTCCCACACACATTCCACTCTAACTCCTCACTTCCTCCACGTGAGCAAATTCTTGCAAAATTCCATGACTTCTTCCACGCAGAGGAAGAGACTCAAGAAAGATCTTGATACCAAATTGTAGGAGGTAGAAAGGACAGAAGAATGTGGAGTGAAGTACTCTACACACACTTGTTTTATTATGAAAAAGTGTGTACAATCTATAGGAGAAATAATCAACTACATTCCCCTAAACTGAAGGAGGTAGATTTGGATGAAGGAGAGAGAATAATGGAATACATCAAGGAGGAGAAAATAAAGGGATAATACAGAAAAAAATCTCCTAAATTATATAAACTATTCAACGTATGCTAACAGAACATTATGCCGAGTAGGAAGAGCAAGGTTATTATTCTCTCTTGCACAAGAATAATTAATTGCATGTGATCAGAAGAGGTGATAAAGATGATTATTTCAGCATGCAAATAAAGACAAACATATGTCATCATAAGAACTTTCAGTTGGTCCTCACAGTAAAAGAAATACATGGCAACATGAGTTATTTTTTCAAAGTATTGCATATAAAGGAATTATTTTTCCTCACACAGAGAGGTTATTTTTCACGTGCATCCAACGGGCAGAGTTAAAATGCTAAATTTGTCACTACAAGTGGATCAAATTGCAAGTGTCACATCAAGCACTAGAAGAAATAGATTGCATGCACATTGGAGAAGGATTACACAACATTGAAAGGACTATTATTAGCTACAATTATTCCTATTATTTTCTTAAAAATTGATCAATCAACCATAGTTTGACTAAATGTATTTCGTAATAAAGGCTCCATTAATGATTCATTGTATTAGCATGTCTATTTTCAAATCCTTTGAATTTATTCATGATAAAGGGGTGAAATCTAACATGCATGGGAGAGTACAAATTTTAGCCTGTTCGTTTAGGATGGCATGGGTGAATAATTTTTATATATATTGGGTGCGATTGCAAAACACAAGGAGGGTTTTTTGGACATCTGAGTGCCGAAGTACATTTTTCTAGTTTTTCCCCCTCAAATGAGAATTGATTTTTGCACCTTTCCAATTATTTGTAGTGGTGCACGACAAGTGTATATCTCATTAATTAGTTTGAAATGGTCAAATTCCCTGATTAATCATCTTACCTTGTTGGTGCCAAAAGAATGAGTTATACCTGCATAATATTAGTGTGCATGTTATCTTACTGTATTGTTTTGACTCATTTCCTTAAAACACCAAGTGTTTTACCTTGATATTCTACTGAAAACTATTGGTTTGTGAATCGAAAATACATCCTCAAATTAATTGTGCATGTACTTAGTCAAATCCCTCAATACGTTTGGATGTATCACCCTAGATTTCAAAATCAGTTACAATCATCTCTGTAATCCTCAAACCCCTAAAAATTAGTTTATTATACATAAGAAAGGAACTGATGATCCTTGATACCGGAGACCTCACCTCAACAATAGGTATACCCACAGACATGAAGCATTAGAAAATTCTATCTAGGAAATGAGAGAGATCTAGAGCATAGCTTAGAAGCCGACCATCAGTCATCTCTCTCTAGGGCACATTTTCGCGAGATTACATTTTTTGGCATGCCCGGTGGGATGAGGAGAAGAACTACCATTGATGCATTCTGAAGATTCAAGATCCGAGTCATAACTCATCTCGTGAATCCATCAAATATATTTTTAAGTTAGTACAAAAAATTTCAACAAAATTAAATTGCATAATAATGTCTTGATTATTATTGAAGCCAAGAATAATCCAAAATCCAACTGAAATACATGTAAACCTAGGAGTTATCTTTTATACAATGTAAGACATATA
Source organism: Taxus chinensis (assembly GCA_019776745.2). Lineage (NCBI taxonomy): Eukaryota > Viridiplantae > Streptophyta > Pinopsida > Cupressales > Taxaceae > Taxus > Taxus chinensis. The sequence continues at coordinate 807,038,922 of CM034147.1, forward strand.
TTAATGCATCTGGAGATACAACCATTTAGGAGCTTTGCAGATGAGACAAAATAGGAATTTAGAGGCTTATAATACAAGATGCATATAGTAAAGATTACCAATTTTACCTTATTTTTTCCAAGTGGCTCATACACCTTCATGCAAAGCAGACTAGAAGAATCAAATCAGTTTGAGTATGAGCCTAAAATTAGAGATATATGCAAGTTCATATATTTGTTTCACATTTTTTATTTATTGCAATTGTTTTATGCAGGTGGGAGTTGATAGTTGTTAGCTTTTATGTTTTTGGAAATTATGTCAACCTCTTTCCTATATATTCATGCTTTGAAATCATTGGAAAAGGAGTACTTCTTGATGTATCAGAATATTGGAATTTTTTTTTCCATACATTTCCCTTATATTAGAATTAGTTTGACCATTAGCACTGAATTTGCAGTGGTTTGTATTCGAATGGTTGTTCTTGAGAATGGTAAATCCCTAATGTTTTTACAGATTTTCTTAATACATTTTACCTTGACGCATATTATTGTGAGCAGCCCCTTAGCATATTAATACATTTCCTTAAAGTTAACTAAAAAATCCCTTGATAATGTTAACTTCAAAATTTATTCCCACTTTATTGTGTATGTTCTATTTTCATAAATTCCAATTTCCATTGGAATCTTAGGGGTGACCGTTTTTTAGGAGGTTTATGGTTGAAGAATATGGTTACCCTGTGAACCCCCAAAAATGGAATAGTTTAGGGATGATAATCACAAGCTGAAGTATCCTACTACTGTAATCGACAAATTCTTGCAATGATAAAGAGAGGCATATTGACCTAGTGGAAGTGACTTTTGTTTGTTCATGAAAAATGAGGTGGATGAAGTGATTTCACAATAATTTCCCTAAAATCAACACACCTTGATTTAGGTGGAATAGTGAAATGGGAGGTTTAGAGAACATTTATGGTCAGGGGGAAATCCCCTCATATTGCTAATGAATCTTGACGTAACCAAATCTCTTTGCCACAGCTCTTTGCGGCGCAGTATTCAAAAGTGGATGATATATACACACACACACATTTGGTTCTTGACATAATCCACACACATTACACATCTAGACACACACACATGACACACACACATACACACCAAATTTTTGAATTAATGGTTTCATTTCTGGCCGAATACCATTTAAAATGGGTATTAAAAGTAAGGAAATTTATCCCTATATAGATAGATACTATAGTATATATATATGAAAGATACTCCATTTACATCTAGATTCACTCACTTAAATGGTATGCTTATTGTTATCACTTGGATCACAGCACCCCTGGATGTGTGATCAGAGTGCTAGTTTGATCACTCTGAGCATCCATGGTGTGATTGGATAACATGGGTACTATCTCCAAGTTGTGGGACTTGATACTCTGAGATGGACCTCCAGAGAAAGTTGGTTCTTGCTCCTAAACTACCTGCCACAATCTATTCTAATGTAGGAAAAAACTATCTATTCCTAATCTAACTTTCCAAGGGACCAAGAGAGGAGAGAATGCAATGAAAATGAAAGCCTACACTAAAGCAGTGATACACCAAAAAAATAGGGGTGTGAGAGTAGTCTCCAATGCGTGAGATACAGAAGCGAAAGTGCACACTAGAAGGGGTGATGACAAGTTCTCCACAATCCAGCAGAATGCATTCACAGCACTATTTCATAGCATGCACACAATAATAATGAATTCCTTGCAAGAACATAATAGATAGACACAATGTACTTGTAATGAAAGGTTGAAAGGGGCAAAGAAGAATGCAAACAAACACAACAGGGGAAGATGCATCCGCAAACTTGATATTTTATTGCTTCATGATATGGCACAATCCAATCTATTACAAGATAAGGGCCTGGATCACCATGCAAGGTGTCCACTACAAGGTCCTGCAACACACTAGCTTCACAAATAAATTTTGACAAAGCTTTTCTACAACAAAAACTACTCCCCCTTTACAATGAGCCCAACACTACCAATTTATGGAAAAAATGAGAAGGGAAGAGAGAAGGGAAAAATGGAAAATCCCGAAATCTATCCCTTCAACCACTTGTAAGAGGCACTAAAATTGAGTGAAATGGGTATACATGTTACTTGAAAAAGGCTCCCCATACTATCCCAGGTGTTACAGCAGAGAAGGAATGATGACCATGCTTCTTAATTGCACTCACAACTACCAAATAAAACGTTGTTCATGAACCACGAACACGTTTTCTGAAAAATACCCCATCAATTTATCATTAAATATGGAATTTCTTGATTGCTATGTGTCGGGGATCGGAAGCCACAATTCCAATGGTACTAATTTTGTGTGTGAACTCGTTTGAGAAATGCAAAAGTTTATGGCCTTCTGAGTGCGGGCAGCTGTTTTTGGGCCTGGCATGCGTTTTCTGTCATTTGACGGGGAATGAGCATTGACTGACTGGAGCCGAATATGTTTCTTTTGTTTTAAACATATCTACCCTCATTAAAAATAAGAAATCCAATTTTTTGTGGCGTAGAGGACGTCGTGCTCGTTCCAGAAAGTCCAATTTTATCAAAATCGGAGCTCGGAGTCAAAAGTTATGGCCGTTTGAAGTTCCACGGGTCAAAATGTTGACTTTTCTCCTCTGCCTTCGGCCATTTCGGCTTTTTCGCGTCCCGCGCGTCCCTTTGTCCCATTTGGTTTTGGTGCTGAAAATTCGCATTGCGGCCGATCCAGCCGGGTTCGCGTACTTTTGGCCCGTGGCGTCCCATTTGCTTTTTGGACTGTCTGGGACAAATTCGCCCGGGTTCGGCCGGTTCGCGCCTTTTTGTCCCAACTGTCTCGGGACAAAAGTTCTCATTTCGGCCGGTTCACCCCAGTTCACGTCTTCTTGTCCCGCTTGTCCCAAAGGCGACCCTCTCAGCAGTTACAACTTTATTTTTCGGCTACAAACCATCCCTTAGTTGTTCAGTGATATTTCCCCTTTGTATTGTTTCATTCCATTTTCATCCTATAAAGGTTACATCTTGAGAGTGAATTTTGGATAACAGTTACATCTTTCATTTGTTTTATTGTATTAAGGGTTAGGGACCTTTTGAAAATCCAATGTTTCCCAATATTAAAAAAATAATCCTCAACTAAAACATGACAAAATAGGTATAAGTATATCAAAACTATAGGTTAAATAACTTGAATATGGAAAGAGGGAGTGCATCTAAAATTTGAATAAAAGCTATTTTGTAGAAAATATTATATATCCAATTTATTTTCTATATCATGCATAGATTAAATAGAACATGTTCACATTAAATATACTTACTTTTGACTAAATTTTTTTTTCAAAAAATATTAAATCTCCTCTTCATTTACATATAAATTTTGAAACAATTGAAAGCAAGGGTTTTGTAGAAGCTAGACTTTTTTGTTTTAGATGTTGTTTGTTGGATTTTGAAGGTTTTTCAATTTTGATATTAAAAATGTAAATAAATTTATAATATATTAATTATCCAATAGGTCTTCTATGATTCCCAAAAATTTGACACACAAATACAACAGTAAAATTTTCCGAATATTTTTTTTTTCTTTGAATGCTCACTACACAACACCACATGGACTCCAATAGATAAACATACATCACATAAGACACATAAAAAATACCTCAAACCACATAAAAAACATGACAACACCATATATATATTGGGACCCCATGTCTAAAAATGACAAAGTACAACAACTACCCACTACAATATACATTTATTCACAAGCATTTCCCACAACACATCATTTTTTATGATGAAATATTTATTGCAATCCTATTTTTATTAGATGACTATAATTTTTTGAAGAACACAAAACATGGGACCATTCGTTCCTCTACAATTAGGCTGCATGATCTTTTGTAACATTTCACCTATAGTGGTTCCTTTATAGTTTTCTGGTTTCTCTTATAGAAATAAATTTATATATAATGATTATGAGTAAGAACATATACACACACATGTGTCTTTTAAAATTTTACTCAAGGATCTATTTGAGATTCATGTTTACCTGGTTTGCAAACATTATCTCATTACAAGAAAGAAAATTCACATGAAGAAAAACATTATCTCATACAATCACACTTTCACATTCAGTTACACTTGATATTTAGGTACTAGAGAGAATGTGTAAGGTTGAGATAGAATGTTAAGAGAAATTTTATTTTCCATTCACAATGTCATAACCATTTTCATTTCATGTCCATTATCATTTCATTTCAAACCAATTCACATTTCCCAATTCATTTACGTTTCCAAATCAATAAAGTATCATAGTCGTTTCTAGAGAGAGAAGAGGGTGGAGAGAGAAAATGACTATATATTTAATAAATTATTTATACAATATAAAAAATCGAATAAAATTCCACATAGCATTGGAATGGTATTACGAGGTCACATGCATGGCTAGAAGTCAAAAGTGACTCAAAATGGGGATTCTAGTTAAGGTTTGAGGAAACTGACCAAAACATGAAAAGTGCCTACAAAATTGATCTTGAAAACACTCGGTTTATGTTTTATCACAAATTTTTACAAATCCTACTTATTCCAGATATATAAAGAATTCTTCATGTCCAATGAAAGTTAATTTCGAGACCAATTATTGTAATTGTGTTAGCAACTCTTGTCACACATCGACCAGTGGGACCAAAAACCCACTTGTAAAATTAGATTCTGAATCTAATTTCATTGAACTAAAGGTGGGTTACGATCCTCTTGTTGTCATCTTAGAGGAAGTAGGTATTGGTTTTCATTTTCTCTCAAGCTAAGAGAACACCGTATGCTGGAATCAATCGTGTTTTATTAAAATGACCATGTCACCATAAGTGACTAATAAGCTAAGAGCGTTGAGGAATAAAAATTTCAAGAGCATTAAATAATTTTAAACAAATATTTTTAGGTTCCCTAACGTGTTCCATGTGACTAGGGGTCATGCAAAGAGTTTCATTTTTGCGATGTGTTTGGGTGTGGTGCTCCATGTGCTTAACTTTCAATATCAAAGTTTTCTTCATTTTTTTTATTGTTGATGTTTTGAGAGTTCATGTCAAGGAAAGATTTTTTCATTTGTTCGAATTATGCTCATTAGCATTCAAAGTTTAATTTTGAAAAGCTGGAAATGATTAAGCAAAATTTAATTTAAGAGAAAAGTAAAAAACCATACCTTTTATGCTAAATTCATGATTCTGGCATTCGACGAGAGTGCATAAACTTTAGACATTCTGGAAATAATTTGTGGACTTTATCATTTCTCTTCAAAACTCCACTTTTGGCACGCCTTTCCACCAACAAAATCCATTAGAGCACATCCCTACAAGGCATCTGATTGAATGGTGTAAGTGTTTATCCTTGATTCCAAACCACCACTAAGGTCATCAAACCCTCTAGCATTTTATCAAGTTGTTAACATGCTTGCTATAAGATTCCATTTTTTTAACATTAAATAAATTCGATATTGTTTATTAACTACACATTTTGTTAAACTAATTTCCTGCAATATTGATTCATTCCTTATCACTAGATCAAGATAATAAATAAAAAAATTCAATCAGTGACCATACATGACCACCAAATTTGTCTTCTCCCATATAACTTAGTGTCCTTATCTCTCCAAGAAGAAGACCTATTTCATATAACTATCAAGGAAGGGTAAAATATTTCTTGGACTTCATCTCGGAGTTACTTATCCATTTGTTGTGAGATTAGAACCATTCAATCACCTAAGGAGGTATAATATAAACTTGTCATGAGCTTTTCTTTGAGGCATTATGTCAAATAGTTCACATGCCATGTGTATCCTCCCTATTTTTTCATCCATGTCCACCAAAGAACTTGAAATTACAACATATGAAAAAACACCCTTTTATTATGTTGAGGATGGAAAAAAGGGTCTCATGCATAGGGAGAGTGAAATAGAAAAATCTTGCATAGACATGCGTGGGATAGCAGGAAAAGTCACTTTCTCTTCCATAATAAATACAACTACTCCAAATAAAATATAAACTATAGGAAATACAAATTTTTAGCAGTTCGATTACCCTGAGAATGGAGCTGCAAATGTTACAGTAGCCATCCTAAAATCATTCTCTTTTTGGGTAAAAAAAGCCAGTAATTGGATATTTGCAATGAAAGGGTGCGTGGAGCTGTGCCAAATGGATATCTCATATAGTATCCATCCTAAAATAAATCTCTTTTTGGGTAAAAACAACCATACGCATAGAGATAAATTTGTAGCCTTAATGTCTACTCATACTTTTTACAAATTGATTTTATCTAGATCTCTATATGTTTCTACATTGGTTCAATTTCTTTGAGATGGAAGAAAACTCCTACATGCTGCCATTTTATTTTGTAATGAAAAAGAAGATGACTGAGGATACAGAAGGTGTGTCATGTGGGAGTAATGTCTTCCTCGCACCAATGTTGTGTGCATTGTAACATGCCAGTACAATTCTCCAATGACTCCACATGTTTTCATTCTCCTTATCTTTTATTTCTTGGTAGTTGTTGTATTGTTAAGACATTAGAGGTTCCATTACTACCATCCCACGTAGGTCTATGAAATATTTTTCTCTTTCTTTTTCCCCCGTGTGTTCTTTTTTATCCATCATACTCCCCGCTTGTGAAAAACTGTGAGAGATTGGAAAAGGGCATGGATATATGCCCCAACATAATGAAAAGGGTGTTTTTGTTAGACAATGTATTTGCAGGTGCCATGGTTAAAATGGATGCAAAATGTGGGAGCATACACATGACACGATGGATTGTTTGACATAGTGCCTCAAAGAAATGTGATTAAGGGAATCCATTGATTGTAGGGTATGCATAAAATGGGTATGTGTGGATAGTCATAGATTGGCTATCCTCTATTTTAGATTCAAATTTACTTGAAACAAACAACATGAACTCACCTCAAGGGGTGAGTGGGCTGCATTAACATACTCCCAATTCAATACATATAGTTTGTTTACAAGAAAGTGGAAAATATTACAAAAAAATCACATAGTGGATGCCTCTATAAATGTGTTTGGGCTATATGTTTATGACAATATATTGATCATTGCTCACTCTATCAATGCCTTCTTGAACCAGGAAGGAAATTTTCTCTTTTTTAGAGAACTATACACTATCAAACGAGTGTGGAAACAGGTCAGGACTAGAAAAGTTTGAAGGTCGTCAAAGGTGGGGCACAGTTGCAAAAAAAAATATTAGCAACTAATTTAATTGACATTAGAGGTCCAGTGCAACTAGATAAAAATAGAGATTTGATGGGATCTAATTTTAATATTATTAATGTAGCTGGTAAAGGATTTTGTAACATTAGTTACTAGTCATGAATCATACTAGCTTCTTAGTTATCCCTCAAGAATATTCAGCTACCATAAACTGTAACAAATCTCACATAAAGAAAAAAATTTATGATATTGTATGGCCTAGGTGAAAGAAAAGTAGTGTCATGGGGATGGGTATTCCCAAATAATGGCAAGGAGCTTCTGATTGATGTGCCCAGAAAAAAAAGCTTTAAAGAGTTTTTGACTATAGTAGAAGGTAACAAAACAACAAAAGGCTTTTACATTGATGTGTTTGTTGCTGATGTAAATTTTCTTCCTTATGCCATTCCATACACATTTAGACCTTATGGAACAACAAATTATACACATATTTATGATGAAGCCTTGTGGAATGTGATGAACCTTCCTCGAGAACCTCGTGCATTGACGGATACTAATATTTTCAAGGCATTGTCTCCTTACCTTCATCTTTAATAATTTTCATATATTTTGGTTCTTCATTTGCAATATAATAGACATGTCAAAACCATTAGATACTTAAAAAATTGGTTAATTTAAACATAACTTGTATTGCAAAACAAGAACACATCACCTTGTAAATTACGTGTTGCAATTAAACCCCATGTATCAACCGTAGACTCAAACCCACCTCCTTAGATGTTTTGTAACCTTTGTAATTGAACTTGATAGCTGCATCTCCTTGAGTGGGCTAGTTGAGTTTGCGTTCGCCATTAAACCTAGCTAATGTTCTTTGGTAAAAGTAAGTAAATTGTGATTTTCGAAGTCTCGTAAAACAACCTTGTGGGCCCTGGAAAAGGGATGAAAAGTTTTATTTGTGTCCCTTGTTATGTGGGGAGTCGCATCAAACTTTATATTTACCCCAATTGATCATTTTTGGTCTCATTCTCTGCCTTCTAGGAGCTCTGTTATCCCATTTTACAGATTAGGGAGCTGTTAAAAGTGGAAAGTTGGTTTTCATTTCGACTCATCGTTTGGACCCTCAACAACAAAATTCTTGACCAACTTCACAAACCACTAGTATTTTTACTAGACAATTGTATATAACCTTCTATTTGGGGGAAAATACTCTTCTAGCTAGTTTGGCCATGGGATTTTTTAGGCCTTGGGTCATTGTTTGACGAGGTCAAACTGGACCAACTATGACCTGTGGTTCTTGAAAAATCCATCGTCATTTGTAACCCGTTTGCCAGTTTCTAGTTCCATCAATTCCGATGAATTCCCCATATATAGGAGGTAACATACAAATCTTCCAGTGGAGATCCCATTCATCAAAATTCATTTTTTAGATGAGGTTTCTTAGCCCTCGAGCTAAAATTGGGTGTTGTTACAACTAGCCAAATTACGACCAGTGGCTCCGGAAACCTAGCTCGCTAACTGAAAACAATTCAACAGTTTTTAATTCCATTAGTTCTAGTGAATTCCTAGTATATAGGAGGACACATATTAATTTACATGTTGAGAATTGTCTAACATAAGGAAAAATTTCAACGTAGTTTTTTAGCCTCCGAGAAAAAATGATTCGTTTTTGCAACTAGTAGAAAAATGTAAAATTAGGTCACATGACCCTAGCCAAGACAATAAACACTCATGAAAACTTATTTAAAAGTATAAGTAACTGTATGAAATTCTTTCATGTGGCTTGTGGTGTGAAATGTGACTTTTGGAAAAATAGTGTTTCTCTCTCTTCCCTATCTCTTTCTCTCTCCTTAGTTAACGAAATGAAGTGAAATGAAATGAATATATGTCTCTAACCCTCTCTTTTTGAGGGAAAATTATTATTATTATGTAAATGGGAAAACTAAAAAGGTTAATTGTACTAGATTTAAGTGGATGTGATGCCAACTATTTATCGTTGATTTCATACTCACATGGTTTTGCAGGATGCAAATTAGATGGCGAAACAACGTGGTTGTAATTCATTGTGTATCACTTTAATTTATCTATGTTAATGGAAAATATATATATATGCACTTATATGCTCACAATAAAGACTCAATAGTTGAAATTTTGTAATATAAATAAGATGCTAGTTTTAGGGGTGCTTTGGGAAATGTGCATGTAACTATAGGTGTTTTTTATTTAGATTTACGTATGGTAAAAAAAGGGGGGGTTGGATATATATGTTCAATGAAATTGTAGAGGATAATTCAACATTTTTTGAAGTGTTAAAAGGTTTATTATTGATGTTTTGTAATATTTTTAAGATGCTAGTGTTTAACCAAAATGTTTATCTAAGCATGGGTAATTTAGGTTTTAGTCCCCAAATTTTTTATTTTAAACATTCTTGGATAAATATGTTAAATGAAATTGAATTTTATATCTTATAGAAGAACATTTCTCGTTGTGAAATTTATGATAAAATCTCTTCCAGAGTCCTGTGTTATTTAACTAACAAATATATAAGGGAACCTAAACATAAAAATAAACTTTAGTTTAAAACTTGTGCATATCTACCCTTCTCACATGATCTTTTTTGAGTCATATAAGAACCTAAAACATTAGAATGTGGATTAAATGATTTACACTTGATAAAACCTTCTAGCTTAACTAAATAATATCCCAAGTTTGACCTTTTATCGTGATAGCATGTATGCTTAGCGACATCAATGCCAACTTGTCCAGTTAGGAATGACATGGTGAAACATTTTATTGAGTATGTGATTTCCTCCTAGGATTGGTAATTGCTGTGCATAGTAAGGACTAATGTGTTATTCTTAAGGTAGCTTTCCAAAATGTCCTTTCTTGTGCAAATCTGAGATCCCAGTCAAAATATATGTGCCATCTGAAGATTGGGGAAGCACATGATGCATTAATGGCAAAGTGGTTGACCTTCTCCTTTCAGAGTCTGAAATTGAAAATAAACCTTCAAAATTTGAAATTTTAGAATTTTGGGCATCTTGACTTTAGAGGTTGATGCTATTGTTCATCGCTCCAAGGGTTCACAAAAATTCCAAAACTCTAAAACCCCATAGTCCAAAATTCATACTTTGGGTTTTGGACCTATTGATTTTTGGGGGTCGCTATCATTATTCATCCACCCAACCTCCGGAACTCACAACATCGAACCTCCGAAACCCCGAATTCAGAAATTGAAAAAAGAGTTTTGGACCTTTCACCTTTCGGACCCGTGACGGTGTTCATCCAGATGACCCCACTAAGACCTTTGAAATCCCATTCTTTTGAAGTCCAAAATTTGGACTTCAGAGTTTCTAAACATTTGCGCTTTTCTGATCTTCGCTTCCTCAATCCACGGTACAAACCTAAGAAACTGCCCAACTCTGAATCATGCAAATTGGAACCTTCGAAATTCTGAAACGTTTCTGCGTTAACATTGAACCCATGTTTTACAGGCTTAAAATGTTGAACCCTTTCATACTTCAGACTCTCAGGATTTTGGGATTTTTGCTCACTTTGTTGTTAGTTTCCTTGAGAAGACTCTGAACCTAAAGTCCTAAATTCAAACCTCAGAGCCTATTGTTCCAAAAAATTGGCATATTTGTCACGCAAATTTTGTAAAAGGCCCCATCCCAATTGTTTTGCTAGTAGGTAGTTTTTGGCATTTTAGGGTCTTTTTGAGTAGATGTGAATAAAAGGAGGATTGTAATGATGTAAAAGACTAGTGTGGATTCCAGAATGAGAAGTAATCTATTTTGAAACTCCTTGTTTTTATTTGCAAAGCTGTTTATGTGTGTTTTGAAATTAGGTATTTCAACCTCTTGCATCTCGATTCAGTCAGTAGGTTTATGTTTTCATAGTTGAATAAAAATATTTGTATTGCAAAAAGAGTACTTTTTAGTGTAAAATTATACTCTTATGGTCCCATACAACATATTGATTATAAATAAACCAAACCAATATGCATAAAACCCATTTTAGAAGTGGTTTGAAATTTTATAAAAATGTACGTATAAACAAATAGACAAAGTGAAACTTCAAATATCATGGTGGAAATTCATAACAAATCTAATTTATTTCTAAAAAATGTACAATTTTAGAACTTGTTTTGACATTTTTCGATGTCATAAAAATAATCACTTACAAAACCTAGAAGTATGTTACGAATTTGAATAATGAATCATAAAAAACCAGAATAATGACATGAGGATATTGAATTTTATTGATCAACTGACATTATTGTATAAATGATAGTGTTCAATGTATAAATGATAAGTTCTAATTAAATAAAAATTCAATATTTTAGTGTTCATGTTGTTCACTGTATGGTGTGACATAAGTTATGGAAATTTCACATTGTGGGGGAACATGACACCAATGTTCCATTTCCAGTTTATTTTTTCAGTTTTTAATGTGTGAGCACAATTTCTCTATAATCCCTTGATGGAAGAATGCTGATGAGTTTTGCTAGATCAATAAATATCTGTAGTATCATGGATATTATGGACTTTGTACTTTAAACTTATCCACTTTTGAAAACCATACCAGAGTTATATTATTTAGTTATCCTAAAAGAAATCCATATTTTGCATAAGTTGTTATTTTACCACTTAAAAAACCATCCCAATAGGTTATTGAACTATCCTAAAACATATAAAATAGCTAGATCATGAGAAAACGTCAAAGCAACACGTTTCAGTACAAGGAAAATATTTTCCCCATGGTATTCAGAACTAAGGGAGCAAATGTTAGGAATTTAGTATTTACAGTGCTTTAGACATACATGCTAATGTAATAGTAATTCCAATTACATTAGTGATAATGAGTTGGATTAATGAAACACAACTCATATTACATAGTTAAAAATATAATCTACGTTGATTTAGCATTGTTATTTATTATAACAATACAATGTAATTTGGGTGAATAGTTTTGTTATTTAATGGGAAACATTATTCCTATATAAGAGCATGTTAAAATTCATATTATTCATTAAGAAGAACAATGTACTATGTTTTTCCTGTGTAAAATCTCTGCCAAAATCCTCATAATCTTTATCTAATAAATTACATTATCCTCTAGGAGTAATATCAAAACTAAGCCTCCTTAGCATTGATTCAAAAATAATTATTATTTATTATCAAGTGCACACCTTCATTAAGTTAGATTATTTTACTTTATAATATTCCATTAACGACATATACCCAAAAGTAATTAAAATAAATGGAGTGTTTTCAAGTTAATATAAAAATAATCACTTCATAGGTCAAAGGGAGAATTCAAAGACTATAAGTGGGAAAAGTATGGATAAAGGAGAGATCTTGGATTAAAGGGTTCTTCACCCTTAATACTAGATTTTCCAAAGTTCACGCTAAGTTTTCTTTTGGGTTACGTATAAAAATCTTCATTTTTCAACTTTGAAGTTATCATTTTTTATTAATTTCTTTTCTCTATTTTATAGGTTCAGGACTTGGATCATACACGGTTTTCATCTTCTTCATAATTTTTAAAGTTTATAAACACATATTCTCTCTCTCTCTCTCTCTTGTGTGTATTTCTTATTAGTAAAATTTTTAAATTATTATTTTTAAGTTCAGTCCTACATATATAAATCCAATTATATATATATATATATATATATATATAATATATATAAATCCAATTATATATATATATATATATATATATATATAATATATGTATATGTGTACACACTGTAAATAAAATATTTATTAACATATATAAATTATTTATTTGGTGTGTGTGTGTGTGTGTGTGTAATGTTGTCAAAAAATAAGGGCCAAACTGAAAAGGATGAGTCATATATTTAATGTTTTCCGTACCTCACATTTCTTAAATTTATCACTATGTAAAATTGTGATTTTACAAGCTAATAAAGGAATTATTTTATTTTTTCCAAGGCATACACATTATGTATGGTATCCTCTAGCCCGTAGCTAAAAAAAAACATGTTGTTTTCTTCTCAAAAATTACTTGTGTAAAGTTTTCCAGCTAGTGTGTAGATGATGTGACTCCAGCTGCAAGAGGATGAAATACCTCCAAAAACATATATAAAAAGCTTTGCAAATAAAACTAGGAGTTTCAAAATAGCTTACTTCTCATTCTATAATTCAAACTAATCTATTACATCATTACAATCCTCCTTTTATTTCAAGACTACTCTAAAACCCTAAAATGCCAACAAACCCCTAAAATGCCAAAAAACCCTAAAATGTAAAACAACTCAGATTGACCCCAAAATTTGCGTGCCAAATATACATTCATAAATTAGGGTTCATGTGAAATTTGGACTTATTCTGACAAGCACAAATTTTTTTATTAAAGTTCTAAGACCTAGTAAAAAGTGCAAAAACATTCAGAGCCAATTTTCGGCCACTAGATGAAGGAATCAGAGCCCAAAAATGTGCCAAAATAGGCACAAACCTTGAAGGTAAAATTGACCCTAGTATAGTATTAATGTATATCTACCACCCTGTAAAATTTCAGGATGATCCAACGGACGGATCAAAAGTTATGGTCTCTACAAGTTATGATCCCACATCATTCTCCCCTAGTTGAAAAGAATTCAGCTCCTACGAATTTTGTTCACGAAAATCATTTAATTTTTCACTATAAATTTTCCTCAACTCTCACTGAGGAATCCAAGTATTTTCTTCTTGCTGCAAACCTTCCCAATTTACCAAATATTTATTGTAGCTCCTATGTCTAGTAGTGATTGAATTTTGGTCCAAGACAAGCATTACCCTCTCCTTATTCTTCTTCGGCAACTGATGCTTCCAGTTTATTTCTTCCACCTCTGCAACATTTTCATCATGACCTGGAAATTTATATAAGTCAGAAACATTAAAAACTGGTGAGATAGTAAATTTTTTAAGTAGCTCCACCTTGTAGGCATTATCACTCATTTTCTTCAGAATCCTACATGGCCCAATCTTCTTATACTTGATTATACTATATGTCCCCTTTAGAAACCTCTATTTTATAATATGGACCATCACCATATCTCCTTCTTCAAATACACTTACTCTCCTACTGGGATCTGCAACTATTTTATATTGTGCATTACTCACTTTCATCTTTTCCCTCACTTCATGTTGCAGCTGTAGAATGTGTTCTACAAATGCTTCTGCATCATCACTTGTTTCATCTTCGCCTGGTAGAACAATTAGATATAGGACCCCCTTGGGATTCCTACCAATACAATCTAGAAACGAAACCTCCCTGTTGACCTGTTTATTGAGCTATTATATGTAGACTCAGCTTGAGGTAAAGCTAAGTCCCATTGTTTTAGCTTTTCTCAAACTATACAACGTAGGAGATTTCCAAAGCTTTTGTTCACTACTTCCATCTACCCCATTAGTCTGGGGGTGATATGCGCTACTGAACTGTAGTTGTGTCCCCAATTTCTTCCACAGAGTCCTCCAAAAGTGACTCAAAAAACTTCATGTCCCGATCTGAAGTGATCGTTCTTGGAATTCCATGCACTCTATCCACTTCTGAAAAAAACAAATCTACAATATTAGAAGCATCATTAGATTTTTTATAAGAAATGAAATGTGCCATCTTAGAGAATCTATCAACCACAACGAAGATATAATCATTCCCCTCGTTGTGTGTCAAGAATCCCTAACACAAAATCCATACTCAGATCAATCCATGGCCATGTAGGGATAGGCAATCGAATATACAACCCAGTATTCTGTGCATGGCCCTTAGCCATTTGACACACTCTACATCTTGCTACAACCCTACTTATGTCCCTCTTTACCTTTGGCCAATAATACTTTTCTACAACAAGAGAAATTATCTTACCTATACCAAAGTGTCCAGCCAACCCCCCACTATGCAATTCTCTTATAATAATTTCTCTCACTGAACCAGCAGGGATGCACAATTGTTTTCCCCCAAAACAAATAACCATCCTGTATCAAATAATCAAAAGAATCACTACCTACTGTAAGCTCCTTAAGCTTTCTGACAACATCACCAAAATCAGGATCACCTTCATACAATTCCTTAACTTCCTCAAACCCTAGGACTTTATTTTCCATTGTTGTCAAAAGGGCTACACGCCTACTCAAGGCATCAGCAACTTGATTCTGCTTACCTGACTTATGCTTTAAAACAAAAGTATATTCTTGCAAAAATGAAACCCATTTTGCATGCCTACTATTTAGTTTCTTCTGTGTGTTTACATACCTCAAGGCTTCATGGTCAGTGAAGAGTACAAATTCCTTTGCTACCAAGTAATGTCTCCAGTTCCTTAATGCCTGAACAATAGCATAAAATTCCACATCATAAGTAGAATATTTCCTCCTGACTTCATTTAGTTTTTCACTGAAGAATGCCACTGGTTGTCCTTCTTGACTCAACACAGCTCCAATCCCAACATGTGAGGCATCACAGTCAACCTCAAAGACCTTGCTAAAATCTGGCAATACCAAAGCAGGTGCTTCTGATACTTTCTTCTTCAACAATTCAAAACTATCTGTTGCTGCCTTGGTCCATACAAACTCCCTCCCTTTTGTACACTCTGTTATGGGTGCAACAATCCTACTGAAATTCCTGATGAACTTCCTATAAAAAGTTGCCAATCCATTAAAACTACGAACCTCTGTCACATTCCTTGGAATAGGCCATTTCAGAATTGCCTTCACTTTTTCCTCATCCATCCTCACTCCATCCCCTGATATGACAAATCCCAAAAAAACAAGACTCTTCTGAAGGAATCTACACTTCTTTAAGTTTGCATATAAACTCTCTTTACGTAACAAGTCTAGCACCAATTTCAGATGTAACAAGTGTTCTTCCACTGTCTTACTGAATATCAAAATATCATCAAAATAGACAACAACAAACTTACCATTGTATTCTCAGAGTACTCTGTTCATCAACCTCATGAATGTACTGGGTGCATTAGATAGCCCAAATGGCATCACCATCCACTCGTATAATCCATCTTTTGTTTTAAAAGTAGTTTTCCATTCATCCCCTTCACGGATTCGGATCTGGTAGTAACCACTCCGTAGGTCAATCTTGCTAAAATATCGGGCTCCCGCTAGCACATCCATCATATCATCCAATCGCGGAATTGGAAACCGATACTTAATCGTGATCTTGTTTATGGCTCTACTATCTACACACATTCTCCAGTCTCCATCTTTTTTGGGAGTCAATAATGCTGGAGTTACACATGGACTAATGCTTTCTCTCACTAACCCTTTCTGTATTAGATCTGTCACTTGTCTGTTCAACTCTTCACTCTGTGTCGGACTCATCCGATAGGCTACCTGGTTTGGAAGGGCCGATCCTGGGATCAAATCAATATGGTGTTGAATATCTCGCTTTGGGGGTAACCCATCTGGTAGCTCATCTGGTATGACATCTTTGTATTCTTTTAGTATCTTTTCTGCTGCAATAGGTATATTAAAGCCTTCTTTCTCCAGCTTCTTTGACATTAGTGCATAACAACATCCAGCTTCTTCCATTTCTGTAACAAACTCTTTTGTAGCCAATAAGCCCTCACTCTTCTCTTCTTCCTTGAAGGGTAATAAGACCACCTTTACACCATCCTTCCAAAAGGTATATGTATTTTTCCCTCCATCATGTGTAACCTTTCTATCATATTGCCAAGGCCTACCCAGTAATATATGACATGCATCCATTGGGATAACATCACACCACACCTCATCCCTATAGGTATTCCCAATTGAAAACTTTATAAGGCATCTTTATCTATGGTTACTTCATTTCCTTTCTTGAACCATGATATACGATAGGGATATGGGTGCTTGTCATAGCTCAGATTCAGTTTATCAACCATTACAGTTGAAACCATATTTTCACAACTACCACCATCAATAATAATTTTACATACCTTTCCTCCAGAGGTGCATCTTGTTCGAAATATATTTGTTCGAAGCCATGAATCAGCTCCAGCAACATCACGTTCTTTCTCCTTCCTTGGGATAATCATCGTCCTCCTTATCATGAGGGTTTCACCCAAGTCTACAGCAACCTCCATTTCTTCTTCCTCTTCAGCCTCAACCAGATTTACTCATGGTTTTTCTCCTTGCCATCTATCTTGTGTAGGATAGTGTGGACACTCAAAAGCTCTGTGCCCCTCTTCACCACATCTGTAACATGTATATTGCCTTTGGGGGCTATTCTAGCCCCATCCTCCATTATAACCTCTTCCCCTCTGAAATCCCCTACCTCTTTGGTAGTTACCATGGCTTTGACCAGAATCTTCATGCCCTTCTGTATTAGAGGATTCACCTTTTATAGATTCAAATCTACCCCTGCCCCTCATTGAAGATGATTATGAACCTCTCTTCACACCTCTTCTAAAATTACTCCTCTTGTTCTTTTTCTCTGTCTTTAATGCAATTTGATAAGCATCATCTAGGCTATGGATCCGGAGCATACTCAACTCATCTTGTATGGTGTAACTCAACCCATTTATGTACTGTGTAGCCTTTTGTTCTTCAGACTCTCCCTGTTCCACCCTGATTGATAACTTGTAAAAATCATTAGTATACTCCTCAATGATGAGATCCTTCTGCCTTAGGTTTTGGAACCTTCGAAAGAGTGTCTGAGCATAATCTACAGGAAGAAACTTTTCTTTCAGCTTCTTTATCATTTTATTCCAGTTTCGGATATTGCCCTTTCCATTCCTTTTTCTTTCATTTTGTAGGTGATCCCACCAGATCAATGCATGTCCAGCTAACTTAGTGCATGCAAACTTAACCTTCTTCTCCTCTGAAAGGGTTTTCCACTCAAAGAATTTTTCCATGCAATTTAACCAGTCAATCAACTCCTTTGGTCGTAACCCTCCACCATAATCAAGAACATTAATCTTGATGTCGTCATTCTTTCCCTCTAAGGCCTTGATCAATCTCTCCTCAAATGGTCTCTCATTCAAGGTTTCTTCGTCTCTCTCATTTTCTTCTTCATCTCCTCCTTCATTCATTAATGGAGTCTCTTCTTCAATATCACTATCTGGGTTTGCATCCCCATTTGCATGTCTCCTTCTAAGGCGGGTAACTTCCCCCGTGAGCTCAGCAATTTGTCTCTGTAGCTCCTGCATATTCCTATTCATCTGGGCATAACCTCCCCTCCCGCGTCTAGCCATGGTTATATAAAACAGAGGTAAAAACTACACATAAAAATGTAATATGTTACCTTAATTATTTCCGCAAGATCAAAATCCAGCTCTGATACCAATTGATGTGAATCCAGCTGCAAGAGGTTGAAATACCTCCAAAAACACACATAAACAACTTTGCAAATAAAACCAGGAGTTTCACAATAGCTTACTTCTCATTTTGGAATTCACACTAATCTATTACATCATTACAATTCTCCTTTTATTTTAAGACTACTCTAAAACCCTAAAATGAAAAACAACTCGGATTGACCCCAAAATTTGCGTTCCAAATATGCATTCATAAATTAGGGCTCACGCAAAATTTGGACTTATTCTGACAAGCACAAAAATTTTTATTAAAGTTCTAAGACCTAGACAAAAGCAGAAAAAACATTCGGAGCCAATTTTAGACCACTAGATGACGGAATCCGAGCCCGAAAACATGTCAAAATGAGCACAACCTTGCAGGCACAGTTGTCCCCAGCATAGTACTAATGTATATCTACCACCCTGTAAAATTTCAGGACGATCCAACGGTCGGATCAAAAGTTATGGCCTCTGCAAGTTATGATCCCACATCAATATCTACTCATTTTATTACATAAATTTTCATTTTCCCAATTTATAGTTTAATTTGAGAATCAGGCATTCGTGATTATATCTTTAAATTGCAGATCGATTTTACAAATGATGAATATTTAACACAAATCACTAGACACTACGGGAATGAGTCGGGAGTAAGTGTCATCAAATCTTTGACATTCACCACTAATATTACCAAATATGGTCTATATGGCTCAACAAATGGAACTGCATTTACATCTGGTGGCAAGGGAAAGATTGTAGGCTTCTACAGACGTGCTGCCCAACTGTTAGACAACCTGGGAGTTTACTCACTCCAGGACTAAATGTATTAAGTCCGTCATCAGCCCACATGGTATACTTTATGTATGACCATGTCTTATTTAATAAATAAAAATAAGTCTCCTTTAGGAGCCACGCAAGTTCTACTCTATCCATTTGGCCGTCTTTTAATATTGATATATTTATACCTTATTTCGTGAGATTTTTTTTATATTGGTGAATGTAGGATTTTCAAAAGTGCCCTTACACAATAATACAAATGATTTATATCTAATATTTATAGAATGAAAATGGAATGAAAGAATATAAGAAGGAAAGATCACCAAACAACTAATAGATGATTTGTAGTTCCCAGCAGCAGATACCTGTGGACATACAACACATATTGTTAGATCTCCAGGTTTGGTCTATATCCATGTTTTTATAGTTTCACATAATTGAATCTTTTAAAGAAAGCAAATATAAGATACATGAAAGACAAAATTAAAAAGAACATCTCATAATACAGTTGAATCAGGAGCAAGTAAAAAAAGAAATTCATAAGAAGAATGTATTTTTAGAAAGCATGACAAAATAAAATAGATGATCAAGTACAGTGGAATCAGAACAGAGCATGTCAATGATTTTAGTTTCAGATCAAGCTGACATGGAAGAAAAATAGATGATCAAGTATAGTGGAATTAGAACAGAGCATGTCAATGATTTCAGTTTTAGATCAAGCGGCATGGAAAGGTGTGGTGTAAAAGACGGTGTGGGTGGAAAGAAGGTGGTGTACAAGAATATTGTGGTATGAAGGTATTAGTCATCGATATTTAGTGAACGTATGAAGCAATCTTCATTTTTCAGTATCTTCAGAAACTTTCATGCTACAATAGGAAAAGATCATATCATTGGAAGAAGTCCCAAAATCTTGAGTCATAACATAGTCATCTAATTATCAAAATCAAAAGCTTCAAAATAAAATTAATCATTAATAAAAATTGTATTTCAAAAATGCAATTAATTAAAAACATTGAAGTGAAATCCATAACATTTATGTGCAAGTATATTTACAATAAAATAAAACATGAAAAATCGTCAAGAATTAATATCAAAATCTGAACAATAAAATTTAATTTATTCATTATTTTTATTAATTGAAAGTGCATTATTAGTAACTAACTAAATGAAAATCATGCTAAAAAAAAGTGAAAGATGCTAAAAAGCGATAGAGAATAACATAAAAATTAATCTCTCAAAAAAAATCAATAATAATAATAATAATCCATTAAAAAATTCTAAATCATTTACGCATTAAAAATAAACACATAATTGAATAAAAGCCTAAATAGTTTCCAAGCAATGACAAGTAGCTCAAAAATTGAAATTAATGTTATCAAAAATGAACATTGAAAAATGGAAATAGAAATTACAGGTATAATATAATTGGAATGAACATTATAAATGAATAAATGCAAAACATTCAAAAATTAAATAAACAACTATAAATTGTAGGTTAATCTAATTAACAATAGATTGCGAATAAATCAATAAAAATTAAAAAATTAAAAATTAAAATCAATATAAGATTACAAGAATAAAATTCAATTAAAATGCAAAAATAAACTAAAATATAAGATTAATACATTTAAACATAAATCATTACCAAGGTATAACTATTTTTTTTTTAAAAAATAATTAAAATACAAATATAAAAAATTAAGGCTACAGTATGATACTGAATAAAAGAATAATATAACTTGGCTAACAATTTTCAGTCCAAAGAATGTTAAGGTTGATAATTAAAAAATAAAAAAGAATACAGGAACTTAATAAAAATATTTAATATTAATATAGAATATGGATGCGGGGAACAATTAACAGAGGCAAGAAAATATAAAATTAAAACCAATTAAATGATTAAAATTGTAATTGCAGAAACATAAAAAATAAGCAATTGACTCGAGATTTTACAAAATAAATTAAAAATGTCAGAACCAACTGGGTAGAGCCTCCAAAAAATGATTTAAAAGGGGATTAAAAAAATAATATAAATTAAAATCAATTAAAAAAATTGCCAAAAAATTGTGGCAAAAAATCCTAGTCATTAAAAAATGGCCCAAGAATACATGATCAGTTCAAAATTGGTCCACCTGATAAATTTCGGATAAAAAAAAATTAAAATGTAATAAAAACATTACCAAAATTTAACAACCAAAAAATAATTAAATCAAATATTCAAAATTAAAATCAAATTGGGGGGAAAAATTGAATTTTAAAAAAATATAAAAATAAAAAATGTAAAAAAATCAAAATTAAAAATTGTAATTAATAAAATAATCTTAAAAATTAGAAAATTAAATAAAGGCATATTACCATAAAATTAACAAGCAAAAAATAACCTGCTAATAACAAAAAATTAAAATCAATTAGAATTTCTAAAATGTGAAGTTGGTTGCAAAAATAAAATAATTAACGAGCACTTAGATTTCTCTAAAAAAAAATAATATAAGTTCAAATTGAATTCAAAAAAAAAAAATACATATTAAAAATAAAATATCTAATCGCTTAAAAAATAATAAAACATAAAAAAAAAAAATCTACAAATGGTTTCAATGGAAATCCTATTGCAATATTACAATGAATAATAATTAAAAAATAACATAGAATACAAAATAAATGTGACATTAAAATAATATTTGCAAATTAATAACCAAGAAGAGCCTTTATCTTGTGATGAGATAAATAAAAATTAAAATCAATTCACTATCATTTGTTGATAAATATTGTGTGTAAGTCTTTGGGTGTACCTTAGGCGTGATTGATCAGATATTTTTGTGTTTAATTTTCTTTCAATTTGAGCCTTTGTGTTAGAGTCTCAAAGATTGTGTGAAAACATGTTGAACGAGGCCTCCATTAAAGCCCACCTTCTGGTTGAAGGAACGTCTTAACTATTCTAAATCTTTTTGTTGTTGAGTTTTCCATTGTTGTGAAGTCCCTCATAAATTCAGTATAATAAAATTTATCCTACTTCATCTCCCACCAAAATCATTCAAAAAATATGAATCCATCGTAAACTACCCGCGTTTTCCCTGTATATCCACAAAAGAACAATATATATTTACTAAAATATGCAGAAGAATCAGGATTTCTTAATTTTTTCAGTAACCTTAGCCTTGTGTTGAAAATATCTCCATCTTTTAGAAGTGACAACTCTTAAGAGTTAAATTATGGAGTATTGACCATGTTTTCCCAAGGTTTTCTTCATAAAATTTGTCTAAAAGAAGGATATATCCATCTCCTTCTCGTTCATCAAACAGAGGCTACACTAAGGGTCCTCTCACCCTTGTTAAAAGGCATGGCCTAAAGTAGTGAGGACAGGTCAAATCCTCTTGAAGGTGTTATCCATCTCTCCACAAATTTGAGTGACAAAGGGCCAATTAGATCTCATCCCTGGCTACAAAACGACACACAATATGATCTATCTGTCTCTAAGCTCCATGTCCAATCTGTGTTGCTACTGGGCTTGAAAAGGAGAACGAATTTGGATACCAACAACTCCTACATAAGAACTTCCTCAGAAAACTCTAATGAAGCATCAATGCAAACAAAAAACTCTCTAGTCATATCCGGAATTGCTAAGATAGGTGTCTTGGTCAATCGCTCCTTAAGTAACTGAAAATCCTACTCAAAATTTTTTGACTAGACAATTTCTTCCCTTTCAGTTGAAAAGAAGTAATAGGATGAGTAATCCTATAAAATTACTAAAAAACCTGTGGTAATAGCCTACTAATGTTATGAAACTCCTCACCTATGTCACTGATGTGGGTGCTAGCCCATAAGGAATGGCTTGTATCTTTGAAGGATCTACTGAAATTCCCTCAGTAGATAGGATGTGACCTACATTTCTCTAAGTTCCCAAAAATCTTCCGATTTCTCAAAACCTATAGCACATGTCTCAAATGTTCCTCGTGCTCCTCAGAATAAAAATATATCAATATATCATCTAGAAACACTAAGACAAAGTGATCCAAAACGGTCCTGAAAACCCCATTCATGAGGCTCATAAAAACAACTTGGGAATTGGTCAAACTAAAAGGTATAACAATGAAGTCATAATGCCCATAACAAGTGTGGAAAGCTAATTTGTGAATATTTTCATCTATAATGTGCAACTGATGGTATCTTGATTTGAGATCAATCTTGGAACACTCTAGCTCCACTCATCTGATCTAACAAGTCATCACTCCTCAAAAGTGGATAATGGTTCTTAATTGTGACCATATTAAGCTCCCTAAAATCAACACAAATTTAGAGAGAACCATATTTCTTCTTCAAAAAAATAACTGGCAGCCACAAGAGACACACTAGGGAAAATAAGGAACTTCTCAAGAAACTCCTTTAGCCGAATCTTGATCTCATCAAGCTCTTGAATCGTTATCCAATAAGATGCACTAGAAACTGATGCTTCTCTTGATACTAGATCTATAGTGAAATCCACCTCTCTACTGGGTGGTAACCAGTGAATCTCACTGTGAAACACATCTATAAACTCCCTCAATACCGCATGCTCATCCAGAGGTGATTGATTTGGATTATTATCTAATTTATCACTGATTGTAATCGAAAACATCCGACAAAAATTATGCATGCTCCATCTGAGTTTCTTAGCCAAGATCATACGCAAGGAAATGGGTCTCTGCATCCTAGAAATAGCCACTGAATTCCGTAAGTTATCGCAACACTCAATGATATTACTTCTACACTCTAATTTTTCGTATTGAGACTAAAGCTAGTCCATGCCAAGAACAACCTCATAGGATACTAAAGGTAATACTCAAAGGTCCAAGGTAGTGGAGAATACTACCAAATCAAGTACACAAATATCCATGTAGGTAGCCATGGTGAGTTTTTCCCTAGAGGCCAAGTCAACTTGCAACCTATTTGGATGTCTATCCACCACTAGGCCACACTAGTCCACTATAGATGGTGATATAAATAAATTTGATGCTCCTAAATAAAAAATAACTAAGACAAAAATAACTGTGATAGTATCTGTAGTCATGATAACCATGTCTTGATGCTCGACTTGGCAGTTATTCACTACTGCATAAAAATGATGAGTGCATCATATGTCTTCCACTGTCTTCATTGAGGTAGGGGCTCTCATCCTATCAGTAGTGGTGGGTTTGTGTGGACACATACGCAAAGAGTGATCATGGGACCCACAAATAAAACATCTTACTAGTCCTCTCTAAGTACGGGTCCCACCTATACTCTATTTTACCAAACCTGATGGCCCAAATCTGGTAGACTGTTGAGTATGGGTTGGAATTACCTACTAAGTGCCTTGTCTCCTCTCTCTACCCACTTCAAAACCTCCTCTAAATCTTCCTCTTTGCATAATCCATGTCCTTCTATTCCTCTAATGCTTATGTGTATTGTGTTATGAGTGTTGTTGGGTGTGTGGTGGAGGTCTCAGAATTAACTGCAAAGGCTTGAGTCCTCCTCTAGGGTATGGTGTTTTACCCTGTGACCTATGATCCTAGAAGGACTGTATCATCTAGTTAAAATTTTCCTTTATCATGTCTATGTGTTCTTGGGCCCTGCTCCTATTCTCCTTAGTTAGGTAGTCCTCCACG